>JABFPB010000105.1:0-56567 GCA_022817645.1 Ceratoteleas bidentatus
TTAACTAAACTTTTTTAGTTAAATGAACTGCATTCAGAAGTTGGTTCAAATTCAACTATATTTTTTAGTAGTCTGAACTAAAATTTAGTAATACCAACTAAATCGTTTTCTCAGTGTATAAACGATATATGTAAAATTGAGGTTCTCTCCGGGAATATTAATAATAATGCATATTTTCAATATCAGTTGTCGCAATTTGTTTCTTATTTCAAGGATTATTGATTATATTGACAAAAGTTTGATAAATATTAATCATCTAAAAATATCGCCACCTGATTGCTAACCAAATAAAAAAGGGGTCAATAATGATTTTCTGTTATAGTACACTGCGAGAACAATGTATTTAAATACGATTTATTTTAATTAAATAAACCATTCTTGTTAGAAACGTTTTATTCATTTAAGATAAATAAAGGTTAGAGTTATTTGGAATAAACGTTATTTAATATGAATAAATCATTTAATAATTCAATAAAATAATATATTTCATTTAATTAAATAATCTAGTAGGTTCGTATTTAATAAAGATTTAATTTAAACTAAATAAACTGTTCTCTGAGAGCAGTATCTTTTACCAAACGATTTTTCATACGGTTATACCTTAGAAATAACCTTAAAATATCAAGGTTTCTTCAGAACATAGTTTTTCAATAATGAATATAAATACAAGCATCGTACCATCATGAGTAAACTTCCCGAATAAAAAATGTGGTCAAATATTGATCAAAAGTTGATCAACGTGAAATTGAGACCACTCTCGATCAAGTTTTCATCACTTTTGGTTATAAACTGATTGCGATTTAATCAAATCGGAACTTAATCAAATGTAATTCGGTCTAATAACGATTAGCTTTTAATCGAAAACATCTCCTTATACACTCTACTCTAATTTATGAGCATTAGACAAAATTTGTCTTACTTGTATTGTCATCTGAATAATTTTTATTTTAACAACGACAATCTTTCTTTCTATAAAAAGTTCCAATAAAAAATCCACTTATAAAAATATTCTCCTTATGACGACTGGGCATGTTTAAGAATCCGCGCGAACAAGTGAATCTTTCGTCGTGGCAATCGTTTCGGCGCGAAACTTTTTCCATCTAAACGGCGCAATGTTTTCTTTTTTCCGGCGCCGCGATAAGAAATCGCGCTGGTCATATTTTAGTCAAACTTCCATCCCGGGTTCGTCATTTTCATAATTGAATATCGCGCGCGGCGATGCTATCGCGCGCTTCTAACGAATATTCCTTGTCCGAATGGTATGCAAATTTATGCCGGAATAATATTTTATGTCATGTGATATTAATACTCGCGCGTTTGCGCGTCCCAATTGCCGAAACTGTTAAATCGTGTATCCGCGTTAATTTGCACATTTAATTTTCGGCCGTGGCAAAAATTCGGTGCTCTGCTCTGGGTTTCGCGCGACGCGAGGCGTCGCTTTTTCGCCGATGCAGCTGCTTTTTTTCAACAGCGGGACGCTCTCGCAATTAAACTGTGAATGCGCGTACGCGATTCCGGATTTGTCGGCTTTATATATTTATTCGCGCAGGCTTTCGGCGGATCGTGCATCGGAGGTCCGCGATAAATTAATTCGCCCGCATAATTATGCGCCGCCGCTAATGTAATTTACATCTAATCCGAACGAAACGTAAACAGCGCGTTAATCACGCGTGGAGAAGAATTGATGTGTAGTTAGAAAAAGGAGGTGAAAAGGGTAAAGTACGAGACAAGAGCATTAGGTTTTTTGTTTGTTTTTTAAGTGTTGAGTCGGGGGATTTGTCTAGCAATGTTTTCTGTAATTAATCGTTCGAGAAGTGACACTCGAGGTTACGAAATGGGAAGATGTAATAGGGTTTTCAGGACAGAAGGGTTCTGTTGAAAAAGGTGACCTAAAAGATAATAGTATTCGTAGAAATAATTTCTTCCAGAATTATCAATCGGTTACTCTTCTTTTAGGTAATTAATTTAATTTGTTTCATATTTTGTGTTTCAATTTTGTTAGTTTGTGGACGTTCGGTACTTTCATCAGCTTCGTTTATGAAATTTATGGTTATTTATTCTGAATGTTTGTCAATTGTTTGCGAGCATCTATTTTTAAGATGAGTCTGTTTTGGGAATATTTATTGTAATCAGCTGACCGAGCCCAATACGGGTAAGAGTACAACCTCCTTAAGGGGAAGAGGAAGTATAGCTGGGCGCCAGGTAGAAAATTTTACCGTGTGCAAAGCTCACTTTCATTTTACTATACTTCCTCCGGCTAGCGCGAGGGGTGAGGAAGGGCAGAGGGGTATAAAATAATCAGGCCCCAAACTTCCATAACGGGGCTTTATTTGCCGGAAGTTAATACATGGGGGGGCACGTTTGCACTCGAACCGCTCGACTGGGCCTCCTCCTTGGCACAAACGGCGCTCTGTCGCCGGCAGGAAACGGGGGTTGTCCGGAGCGGCAAGAGTAGCAAGCGCTAAAAGTAGCAAGATTTGATTTTCGAATCTTGCTTTCTAGTCATTTTTTAAATGGAATTCATGTATATTATGGCCGCAAATAGGGGATAAGTATGTAATGCAATTTTAGCGCAGTTTCAAACCACTATGCGATTCTGACAATGGCTGCAGCATCTCCGATGGTGTCAGCGCCCTGACCACCCAGGCACCGGAGGCCATCTCCGGTACCTGGAACAGCACCCGTCGGCGACGAGGTTCCCCTTGTCCTCTTGGATTCAAGCCCCCTTCGGGATTCCTGGTATCTTCTCCTCCCAGGATGTACCCAGGGGGGCATCCATCCGGAGTTCTTGGGAAGGGGTGGTCGTCGATGGGAGCCTACGCCACATTTCCACTCGTCGTAGGGAGTGCGTTTCGTGTCTCCCCTAGCCCCGCCTCCAGGTTGGGACATGCCCCTGTCAATAGTGCTTCACGTAACCCTGAAATTCTATCAAGTTCTGACCCTGAAACTCTATCGCCGTCTGACCCGGGGGAACCCGTAATGGACCATCTGGGCCCTGATACTCCCGACAGCGCCCTCTTCGTCGTCATCCGGAACCCTTGACCTGGGCTCCACTAACACAGTGTGGTCTAATCGACGACGTCGTCCAGCCCCAAGTGGTGCAGCACGCTCGCCAATTCCTCAGCTCCAGCTGCTCGGCTCATCGCTTGGCGGTCTCCTCATCGACCACCTCCGTCGGTAGTGGGGGTGGCATTTTGTTCCGTTTAAACGCTGTAAATAATGTAATAATAAATTCTCTATTCGCAAATTGCCAATCGCAAACGTCCCCGTGAGACCGTGCCACCTACTTGTCTCACCATTGACTTTTGCTAGTACTGTTTTGCTTCCCCCCCCCACCGGGTAATGTAACGAATTAATTTTTTAGTCTGTATTTGCCACGAAAAATACAGCCGCCAACTTTTCCAAAAATGCTATCGCTCCCGTTGCTTTGTTCCCGTAAATCAAAACAGTGGCATCTATTTTTAGTTCCCGGCTCAAAACACTGACGCAAAACAATCTCCCGACTAAAACAATTCCCCAGCCCGACCACGCACAGCCCGAAACAAAAGTTTACAAGATACAATTTTTGTTACCGCCAAAAACAAAAACTCCTTTACCTGAATCGGTGCGGTGTTCCGTGGCCTCCCAGTTGCCCTCGGGTGCAGTTGCCGTGACAGCTGGTGGGTGGTGTGGTTTCGGCGCAATTTGTATAACAAAATTCTTGGGGTGGTTTCCCCTCCCCTTCAGCCCCACGTCGGGCGCCTTTTTTAATTTCGCACAAAAATATTTCTAGCACCTGATCAGGTTCCAAACCGGGCCAGGGTACAACCCCCTTAAGTGGGAGAGGAAGTATAGCTCGGTAGGTATACTTCCTACCGAGCTAGGTAGAAGCTCGGTAGATATCTACCGATATCTACCGGTAGATATCGGTAGGTAGAAAATTCTACTCACTTTAATTTTGCTATACATTTCCCGGCTAGCGTGAGGGGTGAGGTAGGGAGAGGGGGGAAATGAAAACAGCCCCAAAATCTTGGAAAAATGGGGCGCTTTATTGACCCACGTTAGGCGCCATTTGTAATTACCTGACCGGGCCCAAGCCGGGTCAAGGTACAACCCACTCAAGGGGGAGAGGAAGTATAGCTGGGCGCCAGGTAGAAAATTCTACCGTGAGCAGAGCTACTACTGTACAGTGAACTTTGACATTCTAGTTTTCGAATTGAGATAAAACATAGGGTAGAATGGAAGATAGAATTTTTAGGGTAAAAGGGTTCTGATGGAAAAAGTGTAATTTAAACGATAATATTTTCGACGGAAATAATTTGTACTCGAGTAAAAATATCAATCCTTCTTTTTAGGTAATTAATTAAATATTTTTCAGACTGTACGCTGCAATTATGTCGTTAGATTCATTAGAGTCGTCAGTTTTTTTACTTCCGTTACTTTGATCAGTTTCGTTAGTTTTACGTGAAACTGATATCGACTTTTGAAGATGGCAAGTTTTCATTATTGATCTTTTGATAGAAAGTAATATCTGTATAAAAATATTGCATTCGAGAAATCAATACATATTAGACAACATTAAATAAATTATTTTGCCATAAATAATTATATACAAAGCATTTCCCATAGTATCTCCGTACACTTTGTAACAAAACCGCTCTCGTCAATGCTATATTACCTACACTTCACCCAAATCAACATGAATATCTTACAACACCATATTTGATTGTATGGTGTTGTAAGCAACACCCATCAATCCCTCATTTCCTCAGCCCCTTCCCTCCCCCATCCAATTGAAACCCCATAACTCCCCTCCCCTCGCCATAATCGCCTAATTTCCCGGGTAAATGTTCATTTTATTACCAAATCCCCACCTAGAAACGCCATCATAAAAAAACGAGTTCTCCCGTAACAGAATTTATCTCTCAATTAACGTCCAGCTGTGCATCATCAACTTGTACATATTTATACCGCGGCGCCTCCTGTTTCCAAATACACCATCGCCCCTTTTTTACCCCCTTCCGCTACTTATCCGCCACTAAATCCTCTTGCCCCAGACCGTCATTATTTTCCTCGCATACGTGTCACGTGTTTACAAGTGGTAGGCGAGTGGCGCGTCGTAAATCCGATTCGTCAGGACGCTCGGGGCCATAAATTAGCCGCGTATTCTGGGCGCGCGAGCGCCACCTACCCGCGCTGCGTTTTTCTTCGCAGGGCTAAAACGGGCCCCGGATTCGGCCGGACAAAAGCATCCGGGATTCGACGCGACAGTCGGTCGGACGCCTGCGGTTGGCGAGCGTCCCGAAATCCGATGGCCCGCAGCTCGCACTCGTTACTTACACATTGTTTTCGATGCATAAAAAGTTGCGATTCAAATGACGGCATTCAAACTCGGAGATTCGTGCCAACCTGGCAAAACTTGTGGCTTTGCCGGGGCCGGGCAAAGCGATTTCGCATTGAAAGAGACGAGGCGCGAGCGGGCGGCAGGGAAGGGGAGGGTTCTCGAGGTATTAGCACAAATTACTTTGAAACCATCGAGTCAAATTGCCGACTCGCTTTTCCCTTTGGCTCATTGTCTGCGGCGAAATGGGAACGGCACTGTAAACATCGTTTCTAGCACGTCGAATGATTAATAATGCGCGCGGTTATGCACGCTTCGTACTTCTGTTGTTTTTAATCAGAGGGATTTAATGGGCATGAATGCTAATGGGCGCCGGAAAGGTATTTCGGGATTTTGCAGGTGAGGGAATAAGGGGGAGGGGGAGTTATATTGTTAGATTGATCGGGTGAAACATCTTGGAATGGTTTAGAAGCTGAGAGGGCAATAGATAGTGGTTTCCTATTTCAAAACTGATCTAAAAATGATATTAAACTTTTTTGATAAACGGGATCTACCATTAAAAAATTTTGGAAAAGCAATTTTGTCTTTGATTGGCCTCAATGCGTGTTTAAAATCCTCCCTGCAGCACAAAACGTGGTTGGAATGAACTATAAGTCGGTTTGGAACCAAAAAATGTTTTCGAATTTATATGGGATGGCCCCCATATAATAAATGAACTAAATTGGAAGATCTTGTTTTTTAAAACATATTTTAAAAAATATGTTTAAAACTTGCTTTTATTCTTCGTAATATACAAACAACAAGATATACATGTACGAACTCAACTCAAGATTACGGCGTCGATCCTCAAACACAGAGTCACCAGTGGGAGTAAAATCTCGTTTTAACTACAGTGGAAAATATTACTCTCCGACCTTTTTTCATAACAGTATATTACTTAAAAAGGTGTGGATTTCGTATAATGCTTCATATTGCTACATAATAAAGTCCTTCTTTCACGTGCAACGTCCTTAAATCAAGTGTCATAATATCGGCGTCTCGGAATATTTCGACCGCGTTTTCTGTAGGGGAGAAAGACTATCATTTCGCGAGTAATATATTCTGCGCGTATTATGATTCAAAATCTCATTTTCGCGCGGTGCGCGCAATTTCAGAAACGAAACAAAGCGTTCGTTCGAAACGCTCCAACACCCCCAATTTGTTCAACAATTTTTTCCACATTCGCCATTTGCCCTCCTTTCCCATACATACAATAATTTCATCCATATATATATTTCAAACATATGAGAATGTTCCATACACTCAGGCATGACTGTCGCGCGACAGGAAATCCGTCTGAACCTCCATCTTTGTCAATCAGACACTATATCATGTTACACGTCATGATAGATATCGATATCACTGAGATACATTTTGCCTAAATCTTGATTTATTGTAAAACTAGTCGAAATCGGAAGCAATATTTTGTAATACTGGATAAATTCGTCAGGCAAAAAGTACCCATGCTGTGTCGCGAAAGCATTCATCCCCATTACCAACACATTACCGAACCTTGTTCGTCATATTTCATTGCCGCCCTTTCTCTTCTGCAACCAAACAATTCGTCGTTTTCTTTTATTAATATAACAGTATAACCATCGCACCAACCCGAGTCCTTGTACCAATTGAAAACATATTGTTCAAACTATATCTTTCGCGATGTTCGCAAAACTTTTTTCAATTCAGTTGAAATACCTTCGAAAACTGTTGAAATACTTACTGTAAGATAGCAATTAAAATGTGAAAAGACAATTTTCCGGTCGAACTCCTGGATTATTGACATTTGACAGTCGATATTTTCTGTTTCGAATAATTTGATGCACGGAAATCCGTGAGAAACGAAGGTCAACAGCGAGTAGTCTGATGAATTGTTATTTCATTTGACGCGATTTTTCTCGCCGGACCAGTGCGCTTAAATATTTGATATACTTGACCCACATCGTGCGAATAAAGACGCCAGTCTGCGGACGTGCCGAAGTCCGTCCCGATAAATGCCACTCGTCATTATACCCCGGTAATTCCGCGGGCATACCTATCTATCGATCTACCAATCTCTTCGGCGCCCGCGGCAAAAACGTGACCGCAATGCGATGCCGCTAGGAGGCGCGCACGGTTGCGGTCCATTAAGCGTCCTGGCGCGGATAATTAACGTCGGTCTATGCGCCAATTAACTACAATCCGGGTGCGGACACGCGGAAAGTCATCGCGAGTCGTCATTGTGTCGGGTCTTTTCGTCTCCGGAAGTCTTTCAGCGCGAAACCGGCTGCTTAAGATTTTCGTCGCACACATCTCTTTCCTCGGCGTATAAGAATCCAATTAATTTTTTAATCATGCTACGTGATCGAAAATGGCCCGACGAAATGCGGCGAACTCGATCGCGGCGGAGAAATCGAAGAATGAAGAGATGTCAGGCCGGGAAAACTTAATCAGGATTAGATTAGTGGGGATGGGTCGGGGAGAGATTGTTTTTTTTATTTCGAATGTTGGGAAGAGGAACCTGTGGAAAAGTGATTTTTGAGGTTGGAAGTTTTTCTAACCTCGAAAAAGCATATATTGCGTTGAAATTTATTAAGAGAGAAATAGGGGAAAGGGAGAGAGATATCTTTTTCAGATTTCATACGTCGGGTGTAAATAAGTGGGTTAGATTTTTTAGTACAGCGACTTCAAATTTCTAATTTTGAAACTATTCCAAAATATGTCTATATGCAATATTTTCTAGAGTAGAAGTATTTTAACTGTCAGATGTATAATAAAGACAGTCTCTTAAAAATCACTTTGCAAATTTGCCACCCCTTCAACCAATTTTTCGAACGCATTTTCCGGAGCTTCCACAGTACCCCAACTCAATTCCCGGTAACTCCGGTAAAAACAGCCTCCGAAAACTCGCTTTCATTGCGCGCCTAACCGTTTCAGCTTAAGTTGCTTTATTTTCCAAAGGCTATTTGCATCGTAATTTCAAATTTATAACTTTCGTCGAAATTTAAATAACCCACAAGCGCGCGGCTCCATCTGATAAAGTCGGCCAAGTTAACAAGCGGGGTTTCACTTAGCTTGCTTGATTTCGACGCGCCCTTATCTCCGTCTAATTGCTTTCTTTTTCATTCGATTATTTAAATTCATAACCCGCCACTAATTAGATTTACGTGCCGCGCCCCCGTCTTCCGGCGGCCAACGCCCCGGTCAAATGAATCCGCGGAACGCCGCGAATAATGACTCAATTCGCCGTTCAAATTCGCCCGGTTCAATGTGCTGCGGATAAAATCACGGCCCGGCGTTAGTATGCAAAGTCGACGGTAAATACCGCGTACTTTAAGCTTTTATCGATTGCAGAAATATGACGCCGCTTGCGTGTAAAGTTCAACGTCTTGTGACGCACCGTTCGGGTTTATGTGCGCGTACAAATGCGGGGGTATCACGACAGGCAAAAAAAAAGAAAAAAAATAAGAGAACACGCAAAGAAGCGAAAAAGGAGCGATAAAATGGGTGTAAAAAAAGTGTGCACGCGTACACAAGACACTCCCAGAAGCGTACACATGACACCGCTAAAGAGCAGACGCCGAAGTGGAAAGACGGAAAAGTCGTCGGGGGTGATAAGTTTTTATTGAGGGGGCGCGCGAGAGCAGGCTCATTAAAAGACGACAAGTGGCGACGCTTCGCGGAGATATGTCCGGGGGCCGGCATGTTAATTAACGCGAATCGGGGAATTCGGTTAACAAAAGACCCTCGAGAGACTGGCGGCACGGGCCGCAAGCTTTTTTCGATCCGGATGCTCCGCCGGAATAAAGGACGCGGTTATTCCGTTAAATTGCGCTTTATTGCGCGTCCGGCTGCTTTTGTTCGCGCGACATTTGTTGTTCATCTTTTATCCGGCCACTTTTTCGAGCGACGCTTTTTGCCGGCAGTTTAGTTTTATCGGC
Organism: Ceratoteleas bidentatus; assembly: GCA_022817645.1. Taxonomy (NCBI): domain Eukaryota; kingdom Metazoa; phylum Arthropoda; class Insecta; order Hymenoptera; family Scelionidae; genus Ceratoteleas; species Ceratoteleas bidentatus. The sequence continues at coordinate 9,277 of JABFPB010000105.1, forward strand.
GACGCTCCGGAATATTTCATGAGGCGCTCCGGTCCGGAGAGCCGGGGCTTGGTTTCGGCAAATGGCGATTGATTTTTGACGGCGTGCAGACGCTCGGCGCAGTTGACGGCTCGCGAAAAGATGGTGTTCGCGGCGACTACTGATCGCGGGTTGGCGTTGCGATCGCGGGGTTTACTTGTTAGTATGGGGGAAGGGGAGAGGGTCCTCTTATCTTGAAGAATTTATCATTTTGTTTGGGAGTCGATGCATGATGGAGCTTAAACGAGAAAGAAATGGGGATGGGGTTTTGTCAGGAAATTCGGAAGGGATCGGGGACGATCCTTTGGAAAGTGGGGTTGTTTTGGTTAAGTTATGAGGTTCAGTTAGGGAAAAGTTTGAGTGATTATCAGTTTAATATTAAAATGAGGTTTTTAGGGAAGTTTTATTTGGAAAAGGTTGACTTAAATGTTTTAATTGTATTTTTTTTAATTGTATAAAATAGAGTGAGATAAGCTTAAAAGAACATTTCAGTCGTTGATCGATTTCAAACGATTTCAAAGAATTCTTGTCCTTTTGAGGTGAATCTTGCTAAGTTCATTTACTCTCATTTCGGTTTTCTCAATTCAGTTCAATTATGTTTTGTCAAAAACAATAGATTCTGCTAGAAAAATTAACTATATCAAACAAATGCATGCCTAACACCATTAAGTAGCCTAAAACATTGTGTTTGCTAAATTAACCTAAAAGTTCGTCAAATGTGGTTAAATCAGACTTTTCTAAGTTAAATTACACTTCCTTAGATAAAGTTTTGCTACCTTAACTCAACGCACGTTAGACTCAGTTACACATTATAAAGCAGCTCCTACGTTCCATTCTCTTGCAACAACACACAAAACAGTTTCGAAACTTCATACAAAACCGACCCTTCAAAATTTAGCTATCGGAACGACCGTCCAACATTCCTTCCACTAGTAACCTACAGCCGACCCTCCCATTAAACATTTCAAACTAATTCGGATCCTAAAAACTGCATCCTCTCAGAACCGCGACACACTTTTTCCCCTTCGCAAATTTGTTTTCCTACGACTCATGTTTCGGCCATTCGACACTATCGAATGCAGCGCAGCCGCGGCTTTATTTATCTTAAATTTTTTATTCGGCCACGCCTCGCACAACGAGACTCGCGGGCAATTCATAAATAAAGGTAACAACTTCCGAAAGGGAAATGACTGTAATTTGGCGGTCGACTAAGTAAAAAGTCAAGACCGAGAGGAGATTTACAAGGAAGATGGTGGGCTGGCGATGCGGTGTTAATATGTTAATCACCCGCGTTAAGCAAAACAAAGCTATAAGCTCTCGTCTGAAAGACGCTCGACGTGCACGCGAATATATTGTATAGCGCCTCCGCTACATACGTAACGCGGAATTACGGAAATTATCATAGATGTATCACGTAGCGCGACTAAGTGTGCGAGGCAGAGGCAAATGAGCGAAATGGGGGAAGAAACGGAGACTATCGAGGAAAGAAGGTCGCGTTCATAAAGAATTTTTATGTCTCAATAAAAATGGCGCTAATGAACCGAAATGAATTCAGAAACAAAGCCCGGCGCTTAAGCGGCGATTACTCCGGCCGGGGGACAAAAATGTCACAATAAAGCGTAAATCGCGCTAAAAACGTCGGAATAATTGCGCTATTGCCAGGGCGCTTTTAATTTAATACAAATTAATTAACGGCCCGCCGAGCCGGCAATTTGGACAATTTCCCGAGCGGAAATGTGGCGCCGCCGGGGGCGGAGGGGGCGGACGAACGACGCCACCCCCTCCCCCGAAAACGAGCCATTAATATTTGCGCGCCGCGGGCTTTTTAAAAGTTCGGCTTATCCGCACGTGAAGAAACGGCCCCGCCGCGATAAATTATCTTGGCGGGCCATCGCGCTCGTTAATGTAGATTTCGGCGGTGTACAGTCTTGGCCGCGGCGCACGCCAACAAATCTCGATCGCGGGCGCCGCGCCCTCTTCGGGTATTTTTGCATTTTTCCGAAAAAGGGGATGCAGAAGGAGGTATCGATCCGTCCTACGCAAAAGTGTGCGTAAATTTAGGATATATTGCAGTTATGTGTGCGTTGTTTTGAAATTTCAAAACAAATCACGTCGGGGTCACCGGAAATGAGAAAAATTTTCAGTTTTTGTTCACTTCCGACCGTTGGACGAACGTTATGTGCAGGGGTGGTGAATATATTTGTCATTTCCGTACTTGATCACGTCGGAGTCACCAAGAATTCGGCAAACTCGATCCATTTTTGTAAATTTCAGACAAAATAACCTGCAGCGACTTAGAATACCGGGAGAAGAAAGTCGGATACCTTGGCGGACGGCTCGTCTCTGTTTAGCGAGTGGAATTGAATATCAAACACCCGAATCACGTATTCGAAAATCTCACGTTCAAGGCAAGTTTAACGATATCGCCGGGCGAGTTAAAGTTGCCGTGCTGATTTCGGTAATGGTTGTTCAAAGCGGGGCAAAAACACTCTGCGACTTTTTGACTTTATGCCTTAATTCTGATCCTCTCTCTTAGATGAAAATGCCGCGAGCACTTGGTCAGTAGAATTTTGAAATCGCGCAGCGAACGTAATAAAATTAAAAGTCCGGGGTCCGACGTTCGCAATTCGCCGCGGGAAAATAAATTTCCGGACGTTCGCTCGATTGGAATAAACTTTATTTGAACCGCGGCCATCTCGGTAATGGAAAAGTGTTTGTTTTCAATCGGCGCCCGGTTCCTTTTTGGCGTCACTCTTTGCGCACGCAAATCGCGCGGCTGGTAACATTGATAAGTACGCGCGAGGCTTTGCCTTTATCGTTGTTTCCCGAGGTTATATAAGATTTGCCGTTTTTATCTCGGCCGTTCCTTTTGCTCATTCCATTTCCATCTCTCTCGTTCGCGTTGTCTCTCTCCTATTATTTAAAGACCCGGCCGTTCCCGTCTTTATGTCTCTCGAACTTATCTTTGAGCCGCCTCTTTTCAGATTTCGTTACTTAATATAGAGCCGGCATTAAATAAAGTCAGTTTATTTCTGAATGAAAAACGCAATACTCTGCTTGCATTCGGCGTCGCGGAAATTAAGAGCGATCGTGGTTCGCTATCCGAATCTCGCGTACAGATCGAGATGCTGGAGCGAAAGGTGTCCGGAGCAAAAAAGTGTCGAGTTGTTTGTTGGGACAGTTTGTTGGAAACAAAAATAGAATCGTTGCAGCCGTATCGCTGCTAATCTGCCTTTCGATCGGGACGCGTTCAACTGTTTGCATCTGTCGACGTTATCCGCGCACTCGCTGTTTCGTCCAATTTCCTGCACCCGTATTTTTAATGCCCATTCCGGATTCCTCGATTATTACCTGAAATGAAAAATAATTGCATTTAAAGTCGTCGCGTCGCTTTTTGACTCTTGCTTTACCCTCAGGAAAACATGTTGGATGAATGTGAAATTACGTAAAAAAAGGTGGCATCCTCATTTCGCTCAAGTTGAACAAAAACTATTTTATACAGTTTCATACTAATTTGGAATAAAAGTTTGAAATTTATCTCACACAGTATTGCTGGAACACGGATTCTTTTTTTTCGATACTTCCAATATCTTCTAACTAAAACACCTTCAATTCCTCAGAATTACTACCCAAAATATATTGATTAGCAATTAGTCTTGGCCTACGTGGCGTATCCGAATGAGATTAGAATACACTAATGTGAATACTCAATCTGTTAATTAAAATCCTTGCATTATTCAGCAGAACAGAAGTTCCTCCTTCAATTAATTTTCAATATACTTGATTTACCTCGAAGTTCAAATCCCCTCAAAACCTCGTAAAAACGAGCAAACAAAACGTGCATTCGCTGCGAAAACGTCCAACTGAAAGGCCACCGTCAAAACTGGCAGTCGCCGTTGATCATCGCGTTTGTTCCTTCGCCGTATCCTTAATTCCGGCGTCTTGATTCAAATGCCGTGATTTTTTCGCGCGCCCGCGAAATAATATAATCGTCCGCTTTCAGCGATCGTTAAAACCGATTGTCCGTGGCGCAATTCCGCGTCATTAGACGTCGGCCTTGATCGGATCCTCGTCGTTACTCGATATTTCGCGCGGCGCTTCCGCGTTTTTCACGCCGCGACGTGCCGCCCGAGATTTCGTCGACAATGTCAGACGAACGCCCGAGATACCGGCGAGAATATGCAGCGGACGATGGCGTGTCGTGGCTCGACCAATAATCCGTGATCGCTCGCCATTTCTCGACGAACACGTCACGTCGGGGAGAAAAAAATGACCCGACGCGAACAAAGTCTAATGGACATTTTATTAGCGGTGGAGCGGGCTGATCAATATTTTCGGAGAAACCGGTCGGACGAGCTGCTCATTATCAGCCATCAGGACTAATCTTCGTGTCATTTCGGCGGTGAAAAGTCGGTCGGAGGGATCGGTGTTCGGGACATTTAGGTCGATGGCGTTCTTGAGCTGAAGATTCATTGACCTCGGTAGACAGAGGTCAGCCAGGTTCTGCGGGTTCTTAGGCTTTTGAGGTTCAATTTGGGGAGGAAACGTCTTGGGATGAGGGATTCACTGAGATGGAGCTTAAGATAGGGATTGGAGTACGGTTAGGATAGCAAAGGAACATCATAAGTACGACTAGCTAGCTGAATATTTAGTGATAAATAAGTGCTTATTTAGTGCCAACCGAGAAATTGAGCGATATCACTTGTGGTGCTTACAAGACGATTTTGGTTGCTTGTCGACAAGATAAGAAATGTGGACACTGTAAAAATTAGTGTTTTATTTTTAAATACTTTCAAATGTCACCCATTGTAAAAAGATAAATTAAAAATTAAACGCCTAATAACATGTTTTAAAAGTAAGACAATATTTTCATTAAAATTCCTACATATATAGAAAACTGACAAGCAGTTTGATGGAAGATTTTGCAATATGATTTGTAAATACTCGATAGTTGAGTGCGCTTTTAGTACCCTTCAGTGCTCATTTCAAATAGTCATTGTGCTTTACTTAAATTACGTGATTTACACCTTTTTTTATTTTCATATAGTACAGTATAGTACTTAATTTTTATCATAAATGTATATAATAAATTATATAATATATAAAATAAAAAAAATATATAGTAAATTATAGTACTTAATTTCATTGGGCAGTAAACTAGAATTTACAACCCTAGTACAAATAAATCTCTGAAAAAACTCTGAAAAACTGAAAAATTCTCAGAAGTGGGATTGTCAGACATTTTCAGAGATTTTCAGAGATTTTCAGAAATTTGATTTCTACAAGGGAAAGCATTTCATTTCAAGCTAGGTTAGTTCTTCTGCCAACGTTGCTTTGCTATAGCTTGACCAAGAAGGTTACTTTCGAAAATAATGTTAATGAAGTTTTAAAGGCAGTTTCATTTTATGGAAATTTGTGTAAGGAAGTAGAAACATGATATTCACGTCGAACGAAGTGAACATTTTATCTTGTCTTTTGTACTGTATCGCATTATTACATTTAATAATTTATGATATATTCATTGTACAATAAACCCTAAATTGCATAATCAAATATTATTCCATGGCAATTAATACATATAGGTGGAATGAGAGATGAACAATTTCATTTGTAATATCCTTTGTAAGTGCAGAATAAAACTAAGAGCTTCAAATTTACGATCATTAAAAGTTTTTAGTACCACAGCATAATTTTTATACTAATAAACTTTACTTCGGATGATAAAATATGATATCATTCCTAATATTTTTTAAATAAATCCTTATTAGTCTTTATCCTTTTGTCACTTATCTTCTCCAAATAATTTTTTATCGATTTTAAAACAGCATAATAATTCAAGTTAACCTATTTAAAACATGATATTTCGGACACCCTAAAATAATTTAAGATTCTTAAAACGATAATGTATATTCTTTAACAATTCTTTCTCTTTATAAACATCCTCCTCACAATCATACAATTCATCAATTTTTAATCTCATTTTTTTTATTCCACAAAAGTAGATACAGCGTAAAAAGTTTCGTCTTATCCATTCCTGATTGGGGCACCTATAATCTCGACAACGGAAATTAAGAAGCTCGTCGTAAAGTCGCGAAAAACCCGTCGGACGGAAAAGTTGCCCGCTTCGTTTGTCGCCTTTAATGCGTCACCGATTTATATCATCCGACGCCGATTTATATCAACCCGGCGGCCTTTATTTCCCTGACATTACAACTCGGAGATTAACTTTTGCCGAGCGGCGTTCACACGCGGCTCGTTCGCAAACGGATTTCGCGTTTCGCGCCTCATCTTACATCGATCCCCCGCGCGACTTCATCCACGACGAAATCGTCATCGTCGGCGGCGCGTCAAACTGCGCCTTAAATGTATTACGTATCGCGCACGATTCCGGATTGATTTCGGGTCATGAGACACGAACCTCTCGCGGCGGATATTCCGAAACGTGTTTTCGAAAATGGATTCCGCCGAGACGGTGGTTTGGGTGTTTTATTCAGAGGGCTCGGAAAGTGGAAACCGGCGGAGTTCGCGTGGTTGCGATTTTTGGGTGAAAAGTGCTTTCTTCATCGAAAGTGTTTGTCCCATTTGTTTTATTGCGCTGGAAGATTGTTCGATTTGAAATTTTTATTTGGATATTGCTATTGAAAGCGAGATGAGTGATTGAATCGTTTAGAAGGAAAACATTTATCTTGGGGAATGGTGTCTCAAATGAAAAGAAATTTCATTTTAGACTATACAAAAGTACAAACATTTTTGTCAAAAAATGATCAGAAAATGATCAACTCAATAATGAGACCATTTTTATCAAGTTTTGATCTTTTCTTTATCAAATCACGTTTTGATTAAATCTCGATTTGATCAAATTATATTCCATTCACGAACAAATTCGGATCAAAAAATGATCAGAACTTGATCGAAAATAGTCTCATTTTTGATTGATCAATTTTTTAATAATTTTGTACAAACAATTTTAATCGGGAAGTTCGATAACACCAATACTTACCAGCAAGTCATTAGAAATCTAATTGGATGGCATAAATACAAAGGTAGATATGGGAACATGGTTATAGTGAACTGATTGCATTGTTACAACCATTTGTAGTATTTAACTTCGTTTCGATGGTCTCGAGTTTATTGCAAAATTTTATGAATAAAGTAACATTCGTTTCGGTCTTAATTAGTTCCTGATAAGAGGTTTACTACCATCTTCCCGTTTTTACCGGCTTGTTTACCTTATCTATTCACAGTTTTACGACCCTTATCTTTAAATTTCACTGCAGGTCAATGAGTAATAATGAGCAATAGTGAAAGGATATTAGGAAGCATTTATTAAAGCATCACTACAGAGCTTTATTTAAATAATTCATCGTGGTTTATCATAATTAATGGAAATTATCCTCTTTGAAAGCCGCTTAAAAATATTGATATTTTAAAGTAACAAATATTGTTTATTTGTAATTAAAGGCACAACATCCGTAGCATTTGTGTCGATGTAATTAACGTGTGGATGTGTTGACTTGTAGGTGCTAAGGGTGAGAGGAATGGAGAGGAGTTTGATCCTTATAATACTAAAATGTTAATTATAATCCGATTTCGCTTATAATGGGTTAAATAATCTGTTAACAACTTTTCACCCTCTTGTAAAACCTCTTAATTCAAACACCGTACGTATAATAGTTTTTTTTCAGAATTTGTTCATTTCTACATAATTTGTGAATTCCATTATTACAGAAACTTAAGTAAATTTTAACTTTGAAAGATTACCTTCAACCTATATTTTCTTTCTATGACATACTTTCCAACCTATGACTTTCTTAACCAAGTCATATAACTACCCTGATAGAACATCAATTTGATATACATCTAATATATGTATAATATACGTATGTTATATGTATATATCTATTTTATGTATGAATGTCCATCTAATATATGTATAATATACATCTTGTTCTATCGGGGTACATTACTTGGTTAAATCACCCAGCATTATTTCGTTCTGTTAACCGAATGTTTCTTTCTGTATGAACCAAACGCCATTTGATTCACCCAAGATATTCCGACTGCGCTCTCCTCCGAATGTAGCATTTCGTTTCACATTCGCGTAACATTTTTCCTATGCAGCTTCAGCCGCTGAACCTTCACATTTAACCGCGACTTACTCTTTATCTCCCCTCCCCTCTAACCCGATATCTAAATCCCATGCAAGAAGCTCGCGCAACCTATTTTCGGACAGTTAAGGCGCTCTCGTCCATTTAAAATTTGCTTCGCGACTGCAATATTCTTCCCGACGGCTAAACCCCGTTCCGCGAGCCAGCGAAACGCAAACGTAATATTTTAATTTGTTTCTACTTGGGTACGCGCTTGCACGACAAAAGAGCTCCGGGCCACTTAGATTGGCTTTTGCTTTCTTCGCTGTTCCGCCGGAAAAGAGGATCACGTCGTTATATCCATACCATACGCGCAAGCCTTCCAATATGCTGCCTCGGCGAAATAGTTGTTTGCCCCGAAACTATCCCGCGCCTTGATCCTCGCGGCGAACGCGAAATTCCGCCCGGAATTTATGTACGAATGATTCGCTCGGACGTGAAATTGACGATCATCCCCCGGGCGCGACGCCCGATTTGCGAGTTTCGGCCGATTTCTTTGATCCCGCGCGCGAATTCACTGACTACGTACCGCGGGGAGTTAATTGTGTTGGCGGAGTTGGATGAATGTGGGAAAAGTGAACGAGAACGACCCGAATGACCGCACGGGGCGAGAAAACTGGGGGATGGGGGATAGGTGTCACTGGGTGTCAGTTTTTTAGGATAAGAAGGTTGACAAAGTATGTCAACCTGAAGGTTGACATACTTTGTAGAAAAAATGTCTGAAAAAGTCTGACAACTACGCTGAAAAACTCTGAAAAGCTCTGAAAAAACTAAAAATGAGCATATATGCTAAAAATGAGCACATATGGAGGAATGTATGTTAAATATATAGTCCGATATCGGGTGTTGTTACAATACGAGATAAGACGTTTTTCGACCCAGGCATCGATATCTAGCAGCATTCTTATTTGGTGATTCGATTTTATAGCCTTAGAACTATCACATGAAATATATTATTAAATGCATACTGAGAATTAATTATTCAAAAATAAAGAAAATGATATCTTGTAATTTTAACTACATTGCTTGTCTGTCGAAAATGCATAGTTATTTTATTCGTTGAATCAGCTTATACATGAGATCGTAAAATTGTTAGAAACGTTATCTTTATATATGGTTTTCCTGATGCAGTCAATTTTTTACATGTAAGGATGATCGGTTTATAAAAATTAAGGGCATAATAAATTATTTGATCCAATTAATCCAATATTTCTAATCCATTACTTCAATAGCTATTATATCAGGAATTATCGATTATTTGATGATACAAATTTGGCTTATGTTTATTGATTGGTAACCACAAATAACTAACCAGTTGAATAAAACTAACAAAAAGGTGAAAGAACGGTCTAACTAACGGAACTCATATTAAAAAATTGTTCAAATTTTCTATCTCAGTTTTAACATAAAAATTGTTCCAATATTATTTAACACAACCAGTTCAACATTAGACCTGAATATCGAATTAGTTCAAACAGACTAAACAATTTAATCTTTTATATTTTTTATATTCTTATTTCCAACTTAGACTCCCACGTCTCCCATTTTGTATAATATTATTGCTTAGAATATTAAATACTTTTAATATTAAAATAACTAATAATTGAAATTACATTTTGAAATTAAATAAAATTAATTTCTCCCTCTCTTTCTTTAGATTTAATTAAATAGTTGTTACTTTGTTAGGAGAAATTAGATACGCACTGTGAAATAAAATATCTGCACAATTTTTATGCGATTTTTATATCAGTAATATTTAACCATCGAACAAAGAACAAATTTTTCTTCTTTTCTGTATAATCTCAGGGGTACGAATATATATACCTCTGAGAAGAAGACAATAAAATGACATTTGTCATGTCTAACAACAAATGTTAAAATAAAACATTACAAACTAATGTTTACATTAAATAATTGATTAATTATACCAATTAGTTGATTATTTAAGGTATACAAATTTCCAGTCAATCGATTTCTAATTAGCCGGGAAAAATTATGTAATCGCAATTCCTATTTGCTTGTAATGTAGACAATCAAATGCAGTTTTTCTTTTCACTTTCCTCTTTTTCTTTCCTTTTCATTTTTCTCCCATTTGTACAATGTCTTAGCGTATACTTACAGTTCAATAAATTTTACGCAATTCTTACAATTTTTACATTGATATTTTTCTGCATGCGTGTTGTTCCGCAGAACAGATAAGTCATTCGCCGTCAAGACAATGAACCCAAAAGAAGGTCTTCGAATTTGTGGTCGGTTCCGCGGCATTTCGATTGTTTGCGATATTTATTGCGCGAGGGGTCGCGTCAGTTTGGGCGACACGGGACTTTTATTTTGCGAGCCGAAAACGGACATTCAGAGGGAAACTTGAAATTTCGTTCATTGTTCAGTCTGTTTGTTTGCCGGTTCGACGAGTCGTAGATGTCGCAGTGATCATCCGACCGATTTTTTTGCGCGCGAATTTCCGACGAACAGTTTCCAATGATCTGCAACTATTTTCATGGGTTATTAAACTTCATTTGTTCGGTCGAAAATGCCGGTATATGCGAACGTGAAATTCTCGCCGATGCGCTGAGTTTAGAGTATATTTCAAAACAAGGTGATGCTGTTGCCATTCAAACGCGCATACTTTGGCTCTGAAAATCCTTCGCAGCGTCGACGAAAACATTAGCCCGGGAAAGAAGATTTTCGGGTGCTAAATGTGTCGTTTTTCGACATTTTTGTCGGAATATCCGGCGAACGGGAAAACGCGCTGTTTTTGGAAGTAATTGAACGCTCGTATCGGCACCGAATTTGTTTACCAAATTTTCGTGCTTTCGTAATGACGGTGGATAGCGGATGAAAAAAATGGTGCGTAATTTGCGCCGTCGCTCGTTTTGCCGCAATCGAACTTTTCGTGTGATTTGACTGAAAATTACGGCAGAATGAGGGTCGTAATTGAAAAGTCGCGATTCAAAGCGTCAAATGGCGATAATTAGTGCGCAATGTTTGCCTCCTTCACGTCGAAAGGGAAGAAAGGGCGGTTACACCCGAGCGCGCCCTGTACTTCTCGTTCGGAAATAGCGGGAAAAAAGTTGCTCGCCCGCGCGTAAGACAACCTGCATGAAAACCTATTGTATTACGGCATAACATTTTATTTTGCCACAATGCACTTCTCCCGCGAACGTTCCGCCCTTGTTCCGCGCAAAATTGTTACTGCGACGGTAAAAGTCTATGTCCTCTCAATACAAATCGCTCTTACTCGCTCCTTCGCGCGCTTCGCTGCGTAAAAGTGTCATTGCGACGGCGAACCAACTCCGCCGAATAAATCGTTTTATCACTTTTTCCATATTTCGCTGTTTCTTGCGCGCCGAGTTGTTCGTGTTTTTAATTTCGCCAAGTTCAATTTACATTAATGCGCTTTAAGGAAAAGTTCGCCGGACTCGCTTTCTCGCGTCGGCCAGCCAGTAAGGAGCTTAATCGATAACTTTTGATTACGAATTTCGCTCGTTAGAAAATTATTTACTTTCTAACAGCCCATTAAATCATTTGAATATTAAAAGAAGCGCCAAGTCTGGCGTGAGATCGTAAACGGAAAGAAAAGAAAAAAATGTGCTTAAATGTTCTGTACCAAATGATATTGTCAAAAACTGAGTATACTCAACTTTTTTTAATATAACTTTTTTAATATCACTTTTTTAATTTAACTTTTTTTATATTTGGAGATCTTGTAATTGTACCAAATATAAAAACTTGTTAAAAAATAAATTAGAGTAATAAAATACATTTGCCTACAATTAAAGAAAATTCCAAAAGAACATCATTCTACGATGGGTGCGAATAAACCATTCGATTTTGTGTACGTTTCAGCAGCTAATCTCGTCGTGTCACGTCGAATTTCATTGGGGGCTATTTTTTTCGACTGTTAATCACCGCGCATTGAATCGGATCGAAAGAATACGATTCCACAAGATTAAAGTGATATAAGCGATGGCAAAAACGATATTTCACCGTGCAACGGGGAGGGGGATTGATAATAAAATCTGCGCGCAAGATTTTAAATCTCCGTGGGAAATAAATTTCGGAAGTTATATGTATATGCCAATACCGTATAAATGAATAAGTAATGAGTATAAATTCTTGTAGGTGCAATATTTTACACGTGATTCAATATAAGGGCGTACTTATGTTCCGGAAAAGAATAATGAACTAAGCGCGCTCCTGACGGCGAACAAACGTATTATTAGTTTGCGCGGCGCACTCGTAACGACGCGAAGTGAAAATGGCGAGCGAAAAAATTTTGCCCGACAAAACATTTCGACCCAGCTTTTGATCGCTCGACAAATGTTCGCGGGATTCGATTTGTAAAAACGCGCAATGCGTCGATACCGTCTCGTATCAAAGTGTGAAATTAAAACGCGCCGAGGCGCATTTTTCGTCCGTTCGCCGAAGAATTGTTCGGATATCGCAATTTTTACCCGGGCCCCGTTATTAAAACTATCGCAACGGATTAATGAATTTCAATAATATTCCCATATAGCGCGCGGCGTTATCGCGAATTAATTCGACTATAGTTGAGTGAATAATTTATTCATTCAATTAAATAATAGAATAATCTGTGCGCCATCGAGTTATTTAATATTGCACAAAGCGCGGGCCGTGATTGAAATTTGATCCAGATTCGAAAAACGCGCGAATTTTTACGGCAAATTTATTGACCTAGTAAAATTGCAATCAAACGAGAGATATATTCATTTAGACGTATTACATAAAAATAATGTTGTTTCAAGGTTTAATACGAATATTGTAAATTGTTGACAATATTTGTTAAAACATGAAAAATATTTATGAATAGTTTGTTTAACACTATTGATAATACTTATTTTGTTCAGAAATATACATTTCCATTAATACATTTCAATTCTAAACTTCACAAATTCATAATAAATATGTAAGCTAAAAGTATATTTCCAACACAATAAAATTCTATCTTTCTCTCTATCTACTATATGATATGACTAACATTACGATATTGTAAATCAAATTGTAATTTTAAGAAACTTTAATACAACAATTTCCAACACCGTCCAAATTTTTCATTCCTTGTAGGTTTCGGGTAAAATCGCGTTGAGTCAGTAAGAAACGGTCATATATGAATTCATATACGGCACAAAGAGTATCAGAATGTACGATTGGTCGGATCTTCGTAACGGCACTTTCGAAAAAAGGGCGCGCGAATTCCGTGCAAAGAATTGAAAGGTTTATGAAAACGGTAGTCGGCGCCCAACGCCCCTAATCCGGTGGATGCGCCTGATAATGAAATGACGCGAATAAACATTTTACATAATGCCGAAAGAGAAAAGCAACACCTCTTTTCCGCGGCGACTTTGCTTTGAAATTGGCAATACTATCGAAAGTGCCGTGAGTGAAAGACGAATTGGTTGCAATCCTGTTCCGATGCGCGAATCTATTTTCCACTTTTCTCGGTGGCGCAGCTTCGGCGTTCGATTTAGAGAAAAATCGCGAATTTTCGACGAGACTGTAGACGGGAATGGTCTTTTTGTCGCGAACAATGCTACTTCGCCGCGCGCGGAGGAAAAATAATGCCGCCGTCGAAAATGGTGCATTACGGCGGCGCGCAAAAATATGATCAAATTGCGTTTACTTTTTCATTTATATTTTTATTTAGACATCCTTTTTTCGTCGCCCCGCGCGTCATTATTTTCGCATCGCAGATTGGCGCGAGTTAACGGAACGCTCTTCTCTCGAGTGTTTGCGAAATCGCCGATCGAATTGATCGAACGACATACGTAATTAGCGCGCGGAAACTCAGCCAATTTTTGGCGCGCTTTCTTTTCCTTTGCCCGGGGTTTTTGCCGTTTTTCAATTTCGCGAGCAGAAAAGGAACGCGCCACGGCTTTTGTTGTTCCGTTTAATTAGTGTCCTCGGACAATCGACGTAAAGTCCCGCGGATCAATTGAACGCGCAGGCGAACAATATTTATTGTGCGCGCATCGTCGATTCATTTTGCTTCAAGTTTCAATAAAACGCCGTATAATCGAACGCAAGTATCAATAAATGCGACGGTTGCGGCACAATCGACAAATTTGTGCGGTTAGAGTAATCAACTGCGACGCTATGACAATGTTATTCTACAAATAATCAACTCGGCACAATGTCGCGCTTTTTTCCCGGCGCACTCGATTCGCGCCAAATTATTTTGCGCTGTTGGTTCGAGAGTCGCTCGCGCCGACCCACTAGACTGTAAAAAGAGACGCTGGATTTATCGTAGCTCGCAGTTTAGCTGTGTAGAATTAAGATATTTGTTTGCCGAGGTTCGGATAAATTTCGATGACAAACTTTCGGATAGTTTCGTTTTCGGAGGCTTTTTTAACTCTACTTGTCTCGTGTCGAAAATCGATTTCATTTTCGTCTAGGTAGAAATCGTCATACGTTATGTCGCTTTTTCTACTTCACATGAGTTTATTTGTAATCGTCAAGTATACTTGACGATTCGGAATTCTATATGTCACATGGACGATCTTCATGTATCATACAGAATTCGGAACGTGAATTCTTGAAGTGTTTCACGGTATAAAAATATCGACAGGTAAAAGCAAATATATATGTGGCATATAATGCACAAAGTTTAATATAGATATAGCATCTGTTTGTATATATGTGCCATGCAGGGCAACATATGTGTCATATATGAACTTATTTGCGTCACATGTGCACATGTTTATATGTGGCGAATATGGACCATGTACGGCCTAAACATCACCAGTAAAAACATACATTCCTAATATACTGCAAAAAATAAGAATATATTAGGAATATATTGGGAATATATTGGAAATATACTGGAAATACATTGGAAATATATTGGAAATATATTAGGAATATATTAGGAATATACTAGGAATATACTAGGAATATATGGGGAATATATGTTGCCTTTATGGCCAGTATATTCCTACTTGCACCAGGGATAATTTTTTAACTCAATCGTTGCACATAGCCCTAAAATGAAGTGTCGGTTGTTGTATTTGCAGAAACCATAATCTTAAAATTTCTTTAAGATTATGGTCATGTAAATAGATAATGTATTAAAATATTGTTCGTATAGTTTTAGTTCGTTATAGTTATAGTTATAGTTTGTATAATCTTTCACCTGGGTGGAAGAAGAAACTTCTTCCACTCCGGCGTGGAGGAAGAACCTTCTTCACGACTTTTCTATGTCAGAAAAATCATGAAGAAGGTTCTATTTTAGAAAAGCCATGAAGAAGGTTCTATCTCAGAAACGGCATGAAGATGGTTCTATCTCGATGGTAGTATCAACATAAACTCGTTCACGAAAAACCGAGATAGAACCTGTCAAGATAGAACCAATCTTCATGCCGGTTCTGAGATAGATCCTTCTGTCCGGCTTTTCTGAAATAGAACCTTCTTCACGACTTTTCTGAGATAGAACCTTCTTCCACCCAGGCGTCGATAAATGTAAACTTTATTATATCGTTTATATAATTCGTGGCTATCAGGTATCTAATATATAAAGGTTTTATTGAATATAATAAAGCCAAGTGGAGATTTGTTCTTTTTATGTTTGGGGATAAACAATATACCCAATTAATTCGGATTTTTAGGTCTAGGTTATGTTTTATTAACGCCGGATTGGATAACGTTTCTTCAAAGTAAATTTCAAAAATGGTTCGGAACTTAATCGAATCCTTCTATTCTTGGAGTTCATAAGGGAATCGCCTTAATAAGACCGCCGATAATCGCGGATGAACGCCAGATCAATCTCGCATTTCGCTCGAATGAAAAATCGTTTTCATTCTCAAAACTAATGCCATTAAAACGCTATCGCGCGGGACATGCGAACGAATTTCGAGCGACGTGTGGATTTCGTATCGATGACCTCGGACCTCGGAAAAAACTTCCAACTGAATTACATTGATTTTTACATTGTGCAAATGGTTTTTTCGATACTCCAAAGGCTGTTCATGGCGAATTCATTGAGTCAATAGATTATTGTTATAAACATTCATTTTAATGCGAAACTTTCAACTGAAGAATTTGTATCATCTCGAACTCGAACTGAAAAGTCAAATTCGCATTTCGTCCGAAAACTTGTGCAGCAATTTGTTTCCGCGAAAATTTCAGCACGCGATTTTGCAAAAGTTTTATCACCACGCGCAAAGCGTCAAGCATTTTTTTGGCCAACATTTAACTACTGCTGCTCGTTGCGACGCGACGCAATTCGCAAAAACGCGTGATTTAAGATCCGACGAACGAATATTCGAACTTTTGAAAAATTGTCGGGTATCCATAAAATGTACAACAGAAGTGTATTTCCATGCTTAACATGAAAGATGGATAACCGCGGCCGTCGAAAATGAAGTATGGCCCTTTCGATCCCCCACGTCCACGGTGATCGCGATTTTCCGACGGAAGTGCTCTTCGTCGCATCTCGTGACGTTTACAAAAATGACTCGTTAAATTCGTTCGTTTCCAACAAAAAAAACAACGTTCACAAATATGTGAAGTGATGGAAACAACATTAAAAATGAAAAACAATATGAAAAGTATGACAGATCAAACAATATGTACGAATAAAAAGTCGCTCCCATTGTATTAAAATTCAAAGAATGTATTGATTGAACTGTGTTTCATTAAAATTTAGATTCAAGACGGAATTAATGTAAAAGTTGTGTTGAAACGTTTAATAATTATTTTTTAATATACTCGGAATGGATGAATATTAATTATGAGAATTAAAATGTGTTTATTATTATGTATTATAATGTTGAAAAGTGAACAGTTTTCAACATTTTATTCACGAAAACTGGAAATTGTATTGATTATCAAGCTAAGCATAAATTATTCTCCGTTACAATCAGATTTCTCATTTGTTATCGTAAGATATAAGTACAATTTGCTAAATGTTCTAAAAACGCGAACAACTCGATTCATCATCCCCCCATCTCAAATCCTATAATATTAACAAACGCGCGCTTTCCTCGTAAAAACTTGCATTTCGCGAAGATTACGCGCGCAATGCGCTTTGTCGCTAAAACTGCATTTAATTTCATTACCCGGTGTTATCTGCTTAAACTCGCCGGCGGTGTTAATGCGCCAAAAACACCGGCCGAAAAACGTCAAATCCGGAATTGTGAGCCCATTTTATTCCACCCCTCTCTCCGACCACCTCATTTATTTAGCACTCCGAAAAAAAGGATTTCGCTTTAGATAAATCAGAATATGCAAATGTTGCTTTTTACAATCAGAATAATTTATTGTTAAACCAGAACAACAAAATTATTATTTGATTCACAAAATTAAATATGACAGAATCGTTTTCTTGAAATTCAAATACTGATCCTCAAATAAGATCTAAACTTAAAGAACTTAATAAAATTCACTTTTCTAATCAAATTATTACAATTCCGTAAAAGGATAAAGTTTTACTGACAGAATGAAACTAAATTTCTACATATATTTTGTTTTGATTTTTTGTATCTTATACCAACATAAACATCATTTTACTTATTTAATAACTCATAATCTTTGTCTACTCTCTTAAAAATACACCAAGATGCCGTGTTCACTAATAATAAGAGGAATCTCCACTCAAATTTTCGACAAGAGGAAATCCAGTTATTATTAAAATAATATCCACTTAAAATGAATATGTTTTTAATAAGAATACTTATTATTTCGGTAATACTGTTTACATTCGTGTTTAATACAAAAAATTTTACGTTTCTACTAGCTTTTCTTCTTCAACAGGATATTCTTTACATTAATAGAAGTATTTTTATACGAAGTATATCGACGTTTAGAAGATAGGTTTATCTTATAATGATTCTATTTTTTTAAGTGTCTCAAAGAAGTAATCTTTGCTAATACCAATTTTTCCCTCAACAGCCTCTAATAAGCAGATTCCCTAATTCTGACAACAATGACCGGAACTCGTTGACAAAATTAAACCGGTCGAAATAAATTCGCCGATATCAGCGCCACACGCGAGACGATTAATCTTATATTCGAGCGGAAGAAAGGGCGTAAAAAGAGGAAGAAATAGCCGAGAACAACGGCGTGGCAACGCCACCGGAATGGGGCGAAAAAATAAGGGTGCCGGAATGACGACAGGGAAAAATGGCGACGCGAGCGGCGGGGGAGGGGAAGCCTGCTCTGGACAGGTTTCTCCGCGAAGTACAGTCGAATCGCGACGCATAATATGGCGCAACAAAAGCGGAGCATCCCTAATTGCGAGCCGCGTGCAACTCGTTAACAGGTAGTTAGAAGAGCGAACGACCTTAAGTCGGGCGCGAGCGTGACGAGGTGCAGGGAGAGGGGTGACGACAAAAGAACTCGCGCGCGACGACGACAGCGCCCCCTCGCGACGTCCAACCGGCGGAATGAAAAAGTTGGCTTTCACGTATCAAGTAACGGCAAGAAGCGCGCGGCCGCTTTGTCAGACAAATTCGGCGGGAGGCTACTGCGAAAATTGCGCGCCAGCGAAACAAAGGGCCCTTCTCTTTTTCCGCGTCTGTTCTGCTGTTGATTCTGTCGAGGAAGGTGCAGTTTTGGAGAGGATGCGCTTGGGGGAATTGTGAGGAGCGTTTTTAGAGAGACGATGGGAGGTTATAGGGGTGTTTGTGGGGAGGAATGGTGATTTGAATTTGAAGAGTGTGTAGAGAGTTGAGGTTAACTATCTTTCCCAACCTTGATGTATCAAAACAAATGTTAAGTTGATAACCACTGATCATCATAGAACTAATGAACAATTATACAATTTCGGTAATACAAAAAATTGTGTTTATCATGGATGTCGTAGATAAACTGCATGTATGATATTGTGTTTCAAAATAAGTTTTTTGTAGTTACATTTGCAATACGTTTCTCAAAGATCAAACTACACGTTTTCAATTAAAACAACAATTACCTCAAACTGTGCCTCAAACATTACCGCAAAAATCAGAATGATTCACATCAAAAACCGTCGAATGCACCCCCGTTTTATCTCAATCTCCCTTTTTCTTTGTCAATGTCGAAACGGCACATCGACGTATGGCCGGTAATTATATGGGGAATTTTCGCGCCGCTAAATTCAATCGGCGCAAATAAATAACGTGGGGCGATTTTCTTTCATTTTAACTACAGTATTGTGCGCCACTTTGAATATCTGGTAATCTTGACGTGCTATGATGTATGGTGTAACATTTAATTGGCATCACGAGGGGGACTCGCCCGTCCGAGGGTAGAGCCACTTGCCGCGGGCCGACTCCCCGGCACCGCATTCAAATTGCCATTTTCTTTCATTCTAATCGTTTTTAAATAGGATTTTTCCACGCCGTAACATCTGCCTAATGATTTTAGCCTACCGGTGACGAAAAAGGATCGTCGCTGATTATGCGCGAACGCGACGCCCCCTATTCATGTTCCGAAAGAAAACGACACGTCGACGACATTAATTTCCTTGTGTCGCAAATCCAATTTTCCTCCAATTTCAAGGCTTCGAGCTCGAACTTTGAGGTTACATGCAGAAAAAAGTTCTAACAGAATTTGTTCGGTCATGGAACAAATAGTACTTTACTTTGATCACAAGCATGTTGACATTTTATTACACATAAACATTCGAGTTCATCATTCTTTCACACGTTAAGGACAAAATTTACTGTATTACAACATTTTCTAAAATCGCTTTTTGATTCTTTCAAACTTCGTATCCGGTTTTTCAGCTAGAAACTATAGAAATAAAACAGTGAAAAACGTTTTTATTGCAGTTTTGCATAATTTGAGTAATTCTGAGCTATCCAAAATAGAAAAAGCAAACTTTTTCGTAAAAAAAAGTTGTCGTTTCTAAATACTTCAGTTACAACTTTACAATTTTGAAGCGTTTCTTTATGACTGCTAATCCAAACTGCACTCTTTTCTCCTAGTCAATTTCCTGTCCTTTCACTTCAATCGGTTCCAAAAAAATGTCAATTGCGTTCTTCTTTTTTCCGTTTTGTTTGACGCGTATCGCGAAAACGCTACACGGAATACTTGTTGTAATTGTTTCGACTTTATTGTCCCGAACGGCATTGTCTGTCGGTCGAGTGTGTTTTCGTTCGGGGCGCGTTCCCCTAACGCGCCGCCAGTGTGAATTTCCATATAATAACACACGGCGATGTTATACGGTTATAAGTGGGGAGACACATGCCGGGCGCAAATACGCGAAACCCGACGCGGCGCTTACTTTTCGGCGCATCTGCGGGTCATTAATATTTACGAACGGAATCGGCCGCGGAACGAGGCGGATAATTGACGCGCCGCGGTATTCATATTCGACGCCTTTGCAGCGCGATAATCGGCGCAATCGATCGCTCGATCGCAAACGTCGCGGAATTGTTTTGCAAGTAACGCGCGGCGCGCTTGTTATCGGATTTAGTTAATTTGACGCGCGCGCTGTCAAAGTCGCGCATTACCATTTTCATTAATGAAATCGAACGGAATTACGCGGCGCGGTTTGTCTGCGAAAACTATTCGCGATTTGATTAAAATACGCGGTATTGACGGGGAGTGAGGCAGACGCGTTTTTTGCGGGCTGAAAACTGACACGTTTTTAGAACGACGAGCGGGAAAACGAGGGAAAGACGGGCAATTTCGACGCGAGAGAATGTTTATTTTTGGAGGTTTTTAAGAAGGAGCGGCGGGAGAGTGGTATATGGAAATACAATTCGTTGGGGTTGGAAGGATAATTTTGGATGATGGCGGTTTTTCTAAGTTCTTCGTCAGATGGGGGAAATATAGAAGTTAATTTGTAAGTAGTGTTGAATAAAATATATAAAGATGAAATTGTCTGGATTGACACAACCCGTGGAAATATATACGACATGGGGCATTTATATCTGAAAAAGTCTAGTCATAGAAACATCTTTTTTTATGATGGATGAAATTTAACATTTTCCTGAGTCGCAAGTCATTGTTTTCAATCATTTTGTACAAGTTGGAAAAAAATTTGCAAAAATTGATATCTGAATTAGTGTTTCATAAAATTGAAACCTTTATTATAAAATGTCCAATTTCCATTACAGTTTTCCATTAAATCAAAAATCACATCTATCAAACTGCTGAACATAATTTGTTAGAACATTTGTCTCCTTCTGCCAAATAACTATGTTACGTACAACAAATTATTATATTTTTCTGCAAAACAACATATATAATCTCGAGACGATTAATGTACTGCAAAGCCAATTTTCGATCTTTTCCTTGAAAATTACATAGATCTGAAAAGTACTAAAAAGACTCAAATTACTCGTGGACCAAATTAAATAACCTGTTCTATATTGTTGACTGATAAATGAAAACTGAATAATCAATTTCCAACCATCAATCCAGGTGAATCTTTGATTAAATCAATCTCAATCATGTTACATTTTCAAACCAATGTTTACACCCTCAGAAAATGGAACTGCTAACATTGCAATGCACACCGGGATGCATCAGTTTAGAGATTCAGGATATACTTTTAACATTGCGTGTCTTACCACCCGAATGTTCCAATAATTCGGTATTTTTCAGGTATTTAAAACATTTCTTCCGTAATATTCTTTCAAAAGATTAAGGGAGTATTCGTGTTTGTAGTTAAACATTTTTAGGTATTTTTCAACATTTTATTGGGGAACTTTTACAACAAATACTGTAAACACCGACTACACCGTTGAAAAGAGTATTCATTGAAGTTTTAGGTCTTTTTTATTTTTTTTGAAAAGTCCATTTTTCACTCCACAAAATGAGACCTCGAAGAGACGTAGTCAAAACTTGGATTTGTAGTTGGTGGTTAATAAATCTCGTGTCATACATTTAGGAAACAAAAACGAATGCCATGACCGTATTCCTAACAAAAGTAGCTATGGTTGGAGCCTACAAAAAGTGTAATTTTTACATTTATTTTCAAAACGGCGACCATCTAAAAAATGTCTAAACATACCGTTTTTTGTGGTGTAGGGGTAATGAAAAATCGAAATAATGACAAAATTACTATTATTAAAGGTTCCAACCATAGCCCATTAATTTTTCTTGAAGATACACCAAAATCCAATATAATCAATTCGGTTGTTTTTTTCAGAAAAGTAACCACCGTGTAAAAAAGTCGTTTTGAGAAATCTTATGTTTGTTAGTGCATGAATGTCATTCTGTGCTAGCAAGATATCTTGGAGTCACAGCAAGATATCTGTTTTAACGCGGTAAGGAGCGGACTACGCATACGCGCGCAAGATATCTTGCTGACACAGAATGAAAATCATTTTGCCACAGATTGAAAGTCATGAAAGTACTGATTTTCCTTCTCTCGTAGAAGGATTCTTGTTGTCACAATAGGACATTTTTAAGAGTGCTCATTCAAACCCGTTTTTATGACATAAATAATTTTTTGCGAGTATTGGCATTTTGGCCACATTCTTGAATGTCTAAGGTTGCGAAGACTGCAAAAAATCGATTTTTTGACCATTTCTAACACGAATGTCCCCTTAAGAAACATTAAAGATGTTATCTATAACCTTAAACCAGTTGCATAACAATTCTATCCTCAAAAACGCTGTTCAGGTTTGAATAGATAGACAAATTTAGACTTTGCCTCAGTGCACTCATCCAAATATTTCAACTTCTCCAATTTTTCCAATCGCTTCATCTAAACATCCAAATCAGAATTAGTAATCAATCCCCCCAAATCAACCCCCTTCATTTTTAAATTTCCTTTGTCATCCAGCATCCACAAAATAGTATGTCCCGCGAAAAGAATGCTGCATTGAATCGTTCGAACGATAAATCCCCGTAAGACAGACGCGACCGCCGAACCCCTCGAAAAATGCAAATCAATTAATAATCCGCGCGGCACGTTGACAAGAAAACAACGCGCCTGCGATAAAAGCCCCACGCGTCCGCTGAATTTGCGTCCGTAATCCGTTAATACGCGGCATTACCAGAGTTCCTTGATATCGAGGCACGTATTCCCTCAATAACAGTCAATATTATTGTATAATCCGGATGCAGACAACGATGTTGATCGCGTAATGCGGTGTAATTGTTCCGCGAATCTGATTAACGTCTCCTTCGATCCGTGTTTTCTTATTTCCCGCCGTTTAATTAAAGTAATCTTTCCCGATAATCGAGTGGCTTTAATGGATGAAGGCGCGTGGGGAAAGGGGGGGGGGAAGGTCGCCGTTCGACGTCAGCCGCAAACAACGGCCGTTGATTTTATTTCGATCCCGAACGAACGGTGGAATCAAATTTTATCGAAATTAGCGGCGCCAGGTTAATAATGAGTATTGATTAGATAAGCAACCGTCTCACCCTAATTATGCTGATTTGCGACGTGATTTCAATGTGCATAATCAGATAACATTGTACCTCGTTGTTTTACATGCGTACCGTTACTGTGACCTTGTCATTTGGCAATTGTTGTTTGCGATTCCGGGGATCAGAGAGGTTAGGATTTGGTTTGGGGAAAGACTTGCTAAAGTGTCCTTCCAAACTCTGTATTGGTTCTATTAATAGGCGGACGGTGGCGACTTAAATTATGCTATAAGTTAATTAATTATTAGTATTGACAAGTAATTTGTCAAATGCTTGATAAATACACTGCGAACTTGAACGTGTGGTGGGAAACAAGAAAATTGTGTCTATATTGCATGAAGAGCCAGTAAACTTTTTTTTAGAATTGGTTAAGTGTCGATTTTAAATATTAAGGAACATTTAAATAAAATCTAACATTTGAAATTCGTTCGAGAACGTAAATTTCTCTCCTATTTGGAAGGGGACCAAAAGTTTACATCCAGATAAGTGTACCAGAAGTTCATTTCAAGATAAGTGAGTTAGTAAAGCATAATACTTTTTTACTTCTCCTAGAAAAAAAGAATTTTTTATCAAAATTCGTGCTATTTTCAGATATTGAATTTTGAAGGTTTGACAGGAATCTAAATTTTTCGAAATTCCATGAGTTTTCTAGACTTTTTAGGTGCACAAATAATGAATATAATTTTTTTAGGTCAGTTTGTCCTTGGAGAAGAGAATTTCAACCTTGTAAAAAATGTTTCCTTGCATTTTGTATTAAATGGAAGGAAATTACTCAATTTCGTATAAGGCTTTAATATTAAAAAATATTAAAGCCTTATACGAAAAAAACTGTTTCCAGACTTCTTAATTTTCCCCAACTTTTCCAGAACCACACATTACCCTAACTTTTCCCGGTTACCAAAATGCGCAACAGTGCTGTTTAAACTCCAGTCACACCAAGTGGATATATTCGCGTGACACCCTTGAGACATCAAATTCCTGCAATCCAAATCAAATTTCCCGCTTGCTCCGCGAGATGACTTTTTTCTTTCATTTGCTGCTTCTGTAAACATCGCGCCGTGCTCACGTAATAACCGGCTCGTAATTGCAATTAATAAAAGCAGTGCCGCCGGACGACGCGCGCTCAATATGGAAATGCCATTCATGCCGCAACTTTCGCGTTTCTTCGAACGCGTCATACTTGCGCGAAGTTGCGTCCTTCGTCGATTACATTTTAAATCTTACCCCCTGCGAGCCGCAACATCCGGCCGGATTTCGCCGAATCGCGCGTCGCGGGCGGAACAATTTTCGTCTGGCGGCGCGCAATTTTCGTCAGGCTTTCTCATTACCGGGTACTCGAAAGTACCTGGCAACTTGGTCCCGGTCGGACGTTTGTTTATTCAAAACAAGCCGGCGCTCTTTAATCAAACTTCCGCCGGCGTCTCGTCATATCAATTTTTCAATAACAATCCTAACTACCCACATTCCCAAGTACGTGATACTAATCCCATACTCAATATGGAAATTCCGTTCATTCGCCAACTTGCGCCACACTTCATACATACTCATCATACTTTGGCTCAACTTTTCCCATCCCGGCGCCGCGGAAACCACCAGTGGCTGCGCGGAAAAATGATTTTGATTTAAGCACACTGAGATGCCACGTTGATTTTAATCAACGTTAGACGAACGTTTGGATGGGGGGTCGAAGGTGATTTGGTGATTGTTGAGGTAATGTGATTGAAGAAGGTAGTGAGGTATTACTCTCGAAAAATCTGAAACCCTGGAATATTAACGCTGAAGTAATTAACGATAAGTAGATAGAATAATATTACATTTCAGACGGATGTTATCGATTTTTTGGGAAAGGCAAAAACTTACCAAAATTTCCTCAGCAATTAGTACATTTCGCCACTAGGAACATAATTTCGCAATTTTCCACAAGACCAGTCTTCCAGTCTTAGTTCAAAATTCGAAACAAAGGTTTTTCGCAGATTGGTCTTAAACTGCGCTCTGTAACTTAAAACTTAGCAGCATTGATGAATAAATGTATGTGAAGAGAAAATATTTCTTACACTTCACTGGAGAAGGGGGTCCCTTATCAAAATTTGGTCTAAAAATAAAAAACGTTGTCGCTGATTGGCCACAAAATTTACTTAAAATACTCCCTGTGTCTGAGAACATAAAAGGATTGGTGTATAATATGATATGGCACAAAATAGAACTTTAGGTACCGAGGGCGCATGCAGCTGCGGTACGTGAGAGTTTTTAGTCACATTTTCTTAAAAACGACTCACACAAAAAATTTGTAAACAATCACTGTATAAACTCGTACTGGTACGAGGAACGAGTGTTCAAAATTTCAAACAATTCTGTAACCATTTTCTTTTTTCAATTTAAATACATGGATCAATAGAGGGTAAATAAACCTCTAATAAAATAAGACGTTTATTTGTCCATTGAATATGTTTTGTTTTTGTAAATCTTTAAAAAGCTAGTGTTACCCTTCAGTAGTTCGAAAAAGAATGTTCACGTCAGTGTAGCAGCCAAAAGTGGAACTATCTAGGCTCTCGTGCCGAAAGCTGTCGCTTTCGGCACTCTAACCTAATAAGGTTCCACTTTCAGCACGCTACACTGACGTGAAAAACAACGTATCGGCCTCGGGCGCCGGTGGCGCCCTCGGACGTAATATACTATTTTGTTAGTTACACTCAAACCCCAATTTTTCTGCCAATTTCGGCTCATATTATCTTCAGTCTGCTTTATTTAGAGGTTACGTTCACACCGGAAATTATAGATAACCTATGCACGCATAGCGCTCAAATTTTAAATTCATTTCGTACTGAAATGATAATATGGAACACATATCCTAGATGCGCGGCGAGTATGCGCGGTAACATGCTGATAAAGTGAGTCTTCCGTTCCCGTCTTGGCAGATAAAGTGAGGTTTGAGTATATGACAAATTTTAAACACTTTTAATAAAGTTCGTATTGTAATACTATCACAAATTTTCTTATTTCAGAAGAAAAGAATTGTATAAATGTATAGTGGGGATACATTTATATATTAACTATATTATGAAATTTTTGGTATAACAACAATTTGCTCATCTTGAACCTTTTTTATTTACCGACTGAAATATATGATAATTGTTTAATACCAAATTATTAATTAATTGGATGAGACCCATATAATTGTTAAAAAAATTAGTTAGACGCAAAATTGAATCACTGAAACAAAATCGAGCCCCGTTGCAAACCTGAAAAAGTAACCAAAAATCATGATGAAAATCGACCAGAGACTAAGTAAGTCTCCTTAAATAGGAAAGTAGCGAAACTTTTATGGGACAGTTATTGCGCGAATGAAAAGCCCAGGTGGTCTTGCGAGGAGGAGGGAGAAGTAACATTTTGAAATGGCGAAACGATACCGCGGCGGAAACTCCGCGGAGTTCAAAGGAAATTCTTCGCGATACAAAGCGCAGCACGAAACGTGCGCATCTTCAAATTAGACATATTTTATGCGTAAACTTCGTAACTGAGTACCCGAATCTAGAGCACTTTTGTCTCGCGCGAAAAACGCGGAATCAGCCGCGGAAGGTCCTCGACGAAACATCAAAAGCGATTACTCAAAACACAACTCGCTGCACACGCGTTTGTGTCGCTGTATGTACGCTTTCCTGTGTACGCGTCTTAAGAGGGAGATATCAAAGTCGAAAAGAAGAACGCGTAATTAATCCGGCTAGCGGAAACATTTCAGGCGCAATTCTGATTCGCGTTGAGCCTTTTTGCGCAAATGTTTGACGGGGCGGATTTTAACTGATATCTCAGATGTGAGTGGCAATTCGCGTGTGAGAATTTTTCGTGTGCGAAATTCTTCGAGTCGACATACTCGGGTTTGAAATCGTCGTTTTATGAATGAAGATCCCGCCTTGAGTCCGATGTAAAGTCCTTACTTAGATTGCAGGGTCGGTTTAGATGCGGGATTACCAATGTTTCAGCTTCGGGATCTCAATTTCCACATGTCTAATCTGACTGTCGATCTTTCGTCGCGTCTGGCGGGATTACTTTGCATGGGTTTGTAAAATTGTTATGGGGGAGTTTTCGGTTTCATGGAATTCGAAAAGAAATTTGCAAAGATTTCGATTACGCTTTATCGTAATATATTTATATTTTTACAGTCTATTCATCATGACGATTCTTTTGTAAAAACAAATTTTTTATACGGTGAACGACTATTTACTAGTAGTTATTTTTTGGAGATTTACCTTTCGGAATGTGCAGGGTTTTCGATCAGAAAACATTTTACCAAATACAAACTTATTAAATTGAATGTTTCAATTCATGACATTTTATAACCAATTTTTAAGAGTTACATTAGATGAATATTACATTGAA
Organism: Ceratoteleas bidentatus; assembly: GCA_022817645.1. NCBI lineage: Eukaryota > Metazoa > Arthropoda > Insecta > Hymenoptera > Scelionidae > Ceratoteleas > Ceratoteleas bidentatus. Next base: position 37,140 of record JABFPB010000105.1, read on the forward strand.
AAGTATCAAACCTTAAAACGAAAGGTAATTGACAACTGAAGATAAGCCGAGAAAAACACGTTGAAACACTTTATGATCGCTTTCGGATCAGTCAAGCGTGATTTCTTTAAAATAAGGTTTTTGAGACTTTTGTGATCATGTTGAGGTCATTTCGTGATAATTTTATGATCCATTGAATATTTGACAAACCGTCCTGTTCTTTCAATCATTACAAAGTGATCAGAAAATGATCCCATCATTATAACAAATCTCAAAAACCTTATAAAGGGATCAAGTTCTACTGATCAAAAAGTGATCATAAAAAGATCCAGAATTTTTTGTTCTCGAGAAATCATAAATTGGAGTTTATTTAAAAAACACTGAAATATTTAAAAAAAATGTTATGAAAGAATTACGAACAGGTTCATTGTCACAAATGAGGATATTCACTTTACATTCAATTTATGATTGTATTATAAATCGGGGTGATATATATTGGATTAACAATTTCTGTTATACAATCACAAAGCTCATATTTAATAATTACGACTTCTCCGAATAATATAAATCTAGGAGATCTCCGAAATTGAAGAGGCATTTAATTTTTGATCTTTGATCTTTTATTTTTTTATCAGAATAACTTCTATATGTAAATTAACCTTTTTTATTACTTTTAATTATTGAATGGCTGTTAGTATAACGATAACTACTTCGTCGTGATTTTATTTTGTAAAACGAATTATAGAAGACCATTATAAACCTTACTACTTAGAGGATTAATGATACATATATATTGTTGAAATACCAATCGTAAATATTTACAACCTAATTCGAATAATCTATTTTCTAATATTTTCACAGACATTTACTTCCTAAGTTTTACGATCTACTTCAGAAGTAAATTTCCGAACCACCCTCGTAAATTTCACGATTTGCTTCATAACTTCAACAAAGCTGCCAACTTGCCCACATTAATTACAAATCCGATCCACAAAATCCGATTTTACGACGAGAGATAGCTGAATTAATCATTTATACATTTGTAATAAACTATTCATCTCAGCGCTATAAAAAAAGCGTTTCTAAATTTAAACAGTTCTTCCTTAAAATCTAAACTCCCACAACATTTTCCACCGTTATACCCCACCTTATCCTAAATCCCACATTCCACCCCGCCCATGAGCCCCGTTCAACCTAACCTACAATTTCGCCAAATAGCGCCGCCCTGAAAATCGGCTCCGTAAACTTGGCTCCCTCCGAAGGCCGGCAGCCAGAGGTCTCGCTTAATGACCCCCCCTCGCAGCCAATTTCACGCGCTTGTTTTAAGAGCCTAATCCCCGATCTTATCGCCAGACAAAACTCCTTGTTGACCCAACAATATTGTCATCCGCTGCCCCCCGCGATTGGTCAGGCCGTTTGGCCGTCTGCTCGCCTCCCCCCCCCAACTTTTCAGCCCCCGTCCGCAATTACTCCCTCCCCTCCGCCCCTCCCGGCGCCCTCGGGTGTCGAGTTAGGCAGCGGCTCCGGGGGGAGCGGGGCGGCGGGGGGTCTGCCGCTATGGGGTTTGGGGTTCGGATGGGGTTTCGGGGCGGTGGTGGTGGCGCGACGGCGGCGGCGGCGGTCTCTCGTGGTAGTGGCAGTGACTGTGAGCGCCGACTGCGCAGAACTCCTCGCCTCTTTCAGCAGCGAGTACAGCGCGACGCCGAAATCCGAATCAGTGGAGATCGGAGCTCCAGACTGCGGTGCACGCACGAGAAATCACGCAGATCCGCGCCGCGCTCCTCTTTCTCTCTCTCTCTCTTTCTCTCTCTGTCTACCCTCGTCCTCTCCTCCCCTCGACTGTCTCCCCGCAATTTCTTCGCTCCGGAATTTCATCGCTCTGACCATTTCGTAGCTCCGAAAATTTCGTCGCTCCGCAGTTTCGATTTTTTCGATCGTAGCGAACAATCGAGTGGCCGGATCCGAGAGTGTCCCGGAGTGCTTCGGTTGTTTGGTGGCATGACGGACCCGACTTTTTGAGTGAAACCGGAGTGCAATCCCGGTTCTGGATGCCGGGGAGGTTTCACGACGACGCCTAGCCTCGTGGTCGATGTGTACAGATCGGAGCCGCTCCGCCGTACCTCCACAGCTATCCACGTGAGTATCGCAACCGGCGTCGGGTTGGGCCGTCGGGGGGTGGGGAGATCCGGGTTTTTTGCGGACGAAGGGCAGGGTCGTGGCTGGTCGATTGTCCAAGTTTGGAAAAAGTAGAGGGTCTCGTCAATGCAGCTTCAAATTCAAGGGTTTGATGAATGACCCGGACGGTGATAGATGGAGTAGCTCGTAATTTATTTCGCTATCAGCACTGTGAGGAGTTCATTGGAAATTTTGATTCTTGGGTTGGTTCTGTGGTTTTCGGGAAGACGATGAAGTTGGATTTTGATTGAAGATGAAGGTGGTACTGTTAATGAAGTTCTAGTCAGAGATTGTGGGGCGGTTCAGTGTGGGCTACTGAGAGCATTACGGGTGGTACCCAGGACTACTGAATAAAGGAATAATAATAATTTTTTGATGCTTCGATCTGAATTAGATAATCAAAAAGTATTGGTTCTGTGATTTTCGGAAAGTAGATGAAGGTGGTAATGTGTTGGTTCATGAAGCTCTAGTCAGAGATTATGGGGCGGTTCTCTGTGTGCTACTGAGAGCATTACGGGTGGTACCCAAGACTACTAAATAAACGAATAATAATAATAATTTTTCGATGGTTTGATCTGAATGAGATAATAAAATGTACTTCATACTTTTGTTAAACATTCATTAGTGTTCTATTTTCACGATTTTTTGTTGGTTAAACCATCTTGCTCTGGTAAAGTATCCGTTTCATTAGACGATGTTTAGTAGAGAAGCCGTAAATGACGTTGTTCTGCAAAGAAAAAACTAAACACTAATGTTATCCTGAAAAACAACGCACTACACGTTGCATCAACTACATCCGAAGTTCAATCAGTTACAAAAAACATACTATTCGTTACACGGTTTCCTCACTGTTCTGATTTTCTCTTTTAAATGTTTATTCAAACAACTGAAGTTTCCTTCGCAAAGTTTTTTATAACGAGACCCTTGTCGTTTGTTTCCACTCTGGTCATCGTCGCCAAAATATTTAAGAAGATAATCACGATGAAGTCGCGCAGAAAACTTTAATGCAACGTGATTTATTCATTCGTTGCTCCGCCGGGACGGTCTTTTCCCTGGCTATTTATTCCCGTTCCAAATCGTTCCAATGACCGGAGCATTGTAAATACATTTACAAGGCTTTTTCTGCTCCGAAAATCTCGCAGTCAAATCCTCGCGATCGGATCCTCGTTTCCGCGCAAATCACGTCCGGGCATTAGCAGGGCTTTGCGATGAAAATTGTAAATATCAATCGGCCGGATTCGCGGGGCTTTAACTGTCGCAATATCGCGGTGGAACACCATCCCGCGATCCGCCGGACAACTTGGCAAAAGTTCGGCGACGGAACGGCGTTTTCGCGAAACCGTCGAGTCCGCGGATCGAATATCAACGTAGCAAGTGTAATGAAAGCCATTTTTTGTCGCGAATCCTGGAAACTGGGTGGATTGTTTGGATTCGAAAAAGGCCTTTTCCCGCCTTTTCCAGCTGGAATTATACCGCTTCCAGCACTCGCTTTAATTAAGACCGAAGTCCCAAGAAAAAGCGGCGCTTTCTTCCTCGCGCTCGATTCGCTGCCGTCAAACGGCGAATATTTTTGTTCGCCGCAATGACCGTTCATTATTTATCGCGCGACACGAGCGCCGCAATTAAATTGCGACAAATAAGTTTTAATTATTGCCGCGTGGCGCGCTGCAATATTTTAACTTTAATTAAAGGGCAACGACGTTTCCTCGATTGTTTTCGCGAGGATACGAATTTTGCGGCGAGATATGCCGCAATTATGGCAGTCTTGAAAAAGTTTGTCGCCGGTGGGCGCGGTTGTCCCGAATATTGAATTTCGACGTTTGTCCGTCGCGAATAACCTGGTCAATTCGTTGAATTGAATTAATTTGCAGCCGCGTTTGCACGCGAAAAGTGCTTTATGCAAACACGCGGCCGCCGAGTGATTAGTTTATAGCGGTCCACTTTTTTCCGTAAACAGCCGTAAATCAATTATTTTTTCATCCGGATGAAAATATTTGTCTAATAATCCGGCCGCGCGCTTGACAGGGAATTACTTTTATTGAATCGCCGAATTGTGTTTGCAACGTCGCATCGTGCAGAATGACGGCCGCGGCTAACGAGTTTATGGATTCTCGCACTTCGTCAACTCGATCACCGAGCCAAATATTTCCGCGACACTTTGACGGAATCGCCGAATCGGGTCTTCCCTTTTGCGCGCGCCAAATCCCTTTGCGTCGAGCTTTCCTCGAGATCCGACGGAAAAAGCGCAACAATTTCGGACATTGAAAACGGGATTCCGGAAAATTGCGGTCTGTTACTGGAAAGTGGATGCCAGAAATAATTCAGATTCAGGTTACAAGTTGACATTTTTATTTCAAAAATGAACGTTTGGTTTAAAGTGACAGCTTGAAAAATGAAGTTTGTTGGGAATTTGTCGAAAGATGTTGAGTATCGTGGTAGCTTAACAGTAATTGAAATAGTTCAATGAATAATAGTTAATATTCGTATAATGTTGTTATTACAGTAATATTACAGTGACAACTTAACTATTACCTAAGTTATAATATTGATATAGTTTAAAGTCTTCTAGATGACATTATAGAAAAACTTTGTACATTCGCAGCATTCCTGTAATGTTCTGCAAGTTTAAGTGTCAACTTTCAGAATCATTAGAGCTGCACAATTGTACACAGTAAACTTGATTATATTGTGTATTTTGCCGTTCCAATGTGCTGTGCAATATTTACACATTAATTTTCTCACTGTATCAGGGTGAGATCAACACGAATATCCAAAGTTACATACACTCCAAAACATGTATATCAAATTAGACACAATGTTCAATAATATATCCGCAATATATATAGAAAAATTACACATTTATTCAAAAATATATAACTTATTGTATATTTTCAATATTCTACATATAACATTATATACGATAATGTTACACATCTAAGTTTAACATTACACAGTTGTTAAGGAATTTCACATACATGCAAACATGACGTAATCCTGGTTTCTGATGATGGTCCAATATTAACTTGTACACTTTTCCAGAATAACTTACTTACTTATAGCTTACTATTTTAGTCAAACTATAAGCAAATGCTTTCCTCAGTTTCAATAGGTTAAGATGGGCAAATTATCACCCAGTAGCTCGAACTTAGTGTATACCAAAAAATTGTGATGGCACAACTAAATTTTAATTTTCAGTCAAGTAAAATTTACTTGTTTGTAAATTCAATTAAAATGTTTATTGTAGTATCTATGTATGCAATGGTAAATTGGCCAATTCAGCTGATGTATCGCAATTTAAAGATTTATAATTGGATTTAATTAGCAGTTATCTTACAGTACCTATAGTAAAAATTGTGACGCAGCTTTTTTTGAGCACGTCAAAAAGACACAATTTTTCCTCTTTACACGAATTCGTCCTGGCTGGCAAACTTCGACTGTGGCAGAATAATTTAATTAGGTTGACAAGAAGAGCTAGTACGGTATTATTTTATTTTATTTATTATAGGAATCGATCGATTAATTTTTGTATTACAAGTATTGTAATTGTGAACTTAAGTTTTATATTTATTTATTGAATGACTAGATTATATTTCTTCGGTATTTTATTAAATTAATTTTGTTTGTCGGGATTAAAAAATGTTTGTCATAACGATTTAGTTATATTTGTAATAGTAAAGTCAATTTGATATTGGAGAAATTATGTTATTAATTACGTTTAGAATTGTTTATTTACCGGGATCCGTCGAGTTTCAGCGTTGAGTAAGTTGCATTACATCGAGGTGAGCTCGGATGGGCATTGGCACGCAGCGAGGGACATCTGTATTCGGTGTCAATGAAGGAAGACGTCGTCAAGTCACCCAGAATTCAACCTGCGAGGTTATGCCGGGTCGAACTGACCTCAAGCCTGTCAATCTCGCCCTGAATTATCCCCAAATTTCAAGCTGCCGATCTACTACCGATTTAACCTGTAGAGTTGTGTGGTCAGCCGTCTGCGTCGCCATCGAATTAAATTTTGATGCGCCCCCAAGTCCCGACCAATCGGGAATAGCGCTTTTCTCGCATGCTTACCGTGGAGACTACTACGCTAGATGGATGAAGGTTCAGCGAACTGTACTTCTGGAGCTCTTTTGCGTATGCCGAGATGCATCATAATCAGGGTGTTATGATATGAGAGAATGTTGGGACCATAGTGGTGTGCCGCTAACAATTTATCTTTTCTTTTATTTGTAAAACCTTGTTTCAATAAAAGGGATCCTTATCTGGATATTCGCGCTAGTCAGTTCCGTTGTGTGACCAAAATCAGAATTTCCGCTTCACGTCAGAAGTTATAGTTATGTCGTTTTTGCAGTTTTAGTGATGTCGTGTGTAACTTTGGGAATTTAATTATTTGAATTGTCGAACTCAATTTTGGATTTTATGATTGATCTTGACCTTAAGTCTTTTTGGGAACTATTTTTGGACTTTTAATTAAATTCTGACATGGTGAAGAGTGCGTTGAAAAATTGCAACGTCACAAAATATAGCATGCATTCTAAAATTGCAATACATTTTGCAACAACCCTTACTGCAATAACACAGATTTTTCGTAACTCATAATGTTGAACTGCTACCGAAAACGGTACTCTAATTTTGCCGAATGATTTCCACCGTCGAACTAAACCGTGAAAAAAGGTAGCCCGATATTTTTGACGCGAGCGAGTAACCCGACGAACCCGGCGCGCAAAGTGATTCGTCCCGTGGACTGGCTCGGCCGATGCGAGACCTCGTTCGTGAACGAGTAAGTGGATTTTAACGTGCTGCGAAACATTCGTCGCGTTTCTTTTTATTTTTCAGCCGGTTCAACGATCCGACTGTACACACGCCAATGTCGCCGTCTCGTTTTAGCAGTGCTGCGCCCGTTTGCTTCGTCTCTTTCACGCGAGCGCACACCATTTAGAATATTATAGAGCTCTGCTATAGGCCGACTCGTACTACTAACCTTTCGATCACTCGGCCCGTCACTCGGCCGCGCGACTCAATGCCGCAGAACCGGCCGATTCGCGATCGACGAAACGCCCGCGCGATCCCCTTAATTGAACAATCCGGCGCCGGCGATTGATCGGCGGAGGCGCGCTGCAATTTTTGTGCCGCTTCGTTTACCTCGCGAAAATACCGAGCTAACGAGTCTGCGGCTGATGGAAAAATTACTTAAGTAGAGGGAACTGATTTTTCAAACGAATTTCGTTTATGTGACGTTCTACGATTATGTCTGGAAGAGATGATTCGAATTGTGGAGGAGATTAGTGTTTTTATGAGGATTTTTTAAGGGGTTACCTATGTTTAGATAGTTCGAAATGAAGGTTTTTTTTAAGTCGACAGGTAGTATAAATAATGGATGCTTTGGATTTTTTCCATGATTGTATAATTATGTCTGGGGATAAGATGATTGATTAAAGGGGTTACGTATGCGTAGACAGCTGAAATGTAGATGGACTTTGAGAATGCGAGAGATAGACATTTTATCCAAAAGATATTTTATTCAAAAGACAATTTATCCAAAAGATTCCGTTTGGATAAAACGTCCATCACCTGGATAAAATGTGCGTCTGGATAAATTGTCTTTTGGATAAAATGTCTTTTGGATAAAACGTCTTTTGAATAAATTGTCTTTTGGATGAAATGTCTTTTGCATAAAATATCTTTTGAATAAAATGTTTTTTGGATAAAATGTGTTTGGATAAATTGTCTTTTGGATAAAATGTCTACCTCTCTGAGAATGCATTTTAAGTTTCACTTATAAAATACGATATTTTATGTATAAAAACGTATTTTATAAGTGTCTAGAGTCATCGTAGTCATTGAGAAAATGATCGATGTATTTTTTGAGATGCTGGCGGTGGCAATCCTGCCGCTTTAGTTCTGTAAAAGAAAAAAAACATTTTTTTCTCACATTATTCTGAAATTATGAGTTTCATAAAACTATTATTGCCATCAAAATTCTGTTATTTCGAAAAAACAAGAAAATGTGTTTTTTCTATTAGTCAATTTTATAAAAATAAGTGCTCTGGGATTTGGTTGGATGAATACAAATATCAGATTGGAATGGCAAAATTCAATATGGCAGATCAAATATAGCAAACCAAATATTAATTCTATTATTGTTTATTCCAGTTCAACACATAACACTAATTCAATAAACTTCACCACAACTTGAGAATGAACTATTATTAGCATTGAATTATCACTTTAAAAACTTTGGTATGATATTCTTAAGTCTATAAACGACTAATTTATGCAAAAATTGGAATTTTAAAATGTTTCTGCGTATTAGCAAATGTTTAAATATATTTTTCGAAATATTTAGGTCATTGAAAAGGCTTTCAGGCCATGTTTAAACTGTGCTTGTAAAACGTAATTGCTCTGCGTTAATAGCATTAAAATTTGAGAACTAAAATGGTCTATAATATCACTAATTGTATTTCATTTAGATTCTCGTTCTGTTTTGTAGAATAATACTGCAAATTAATATTTCGAAAATCTAATAACTCTCTGTCCACACTTTGAAATTTTAAACCAACACCACGTTATTTCGAATCACCGCCTTAAGATTTGGTGTGAAATTCGGGTGGGAGGCAATCAAATCAACGCAATTGCCCGAAAAAAATACAAAAAACGAAACCCAATCGATTAACCCGAGTACCTTAAATCCACGTAATTAAATAGCCAGCGTTTCGTTTGAATAAACGGGACTCTCGATTTTTTCTGCCTCTGACGACTGTGTTTAACGTCGGAACAAAGTTGAACTGCTTTGAAAGATTGCATCTCGCTGTGTGCGTCGATGTATACCCGGCACAGACGGAGATTGTGCCATCAACAGTCGATCGGGTAAAAATGTTGCGCCGACGGACTAACAGATGTAAAGTTATTGAAAATTAATGCAGTATGAATTCCGTTTGATATCGCCTAACGAGTTTGCAGCGCGAACTCCGCCGGCTGCGATGTTTATCTTTTGACGCTGCGATCTGTCGAGTAACACTTTTCGAATTAATTCGTTCGGATTGGTCCGTCAATGGATCGCGAGGACGCAAAACTTGACGCCATTGTTCGACCGATCTTCAGTCGCAAAAATTTCGCGCAATAAAAGAAGCGGGCTTCCCTTACCGAATTGATTCGCTGACCTACTTACTTTTGACTCGAAAACGCTTGATTACCCTACACCGCAAGAAAAGAATCCCTTTTTCGAAATAAGAAGCGATTCTTTCCATTTCCAGGAAAGTTTCCTCGAGAGATACAAATCTTTTGCAGTGAGAAAAATTGATTTCTTAAATTTGATTCGATTTCTCAGTGGAAAAATTAGGTTCTGTTTGTACTATCACGAAGTGAATGAATAGGAATTTCGTGAACAATAATCCAGTTGAATAGAATTAGGTTCAATTTTTTTGAACATTTATCAAAGTAGAATTTAGCTAGAAAATAAGATAGATTTTTTAATAAATTTACTGAGGAATAGATAATATTCATGAACTGACATTCTTTACAGAAAAATTGTAGGATTGAAATTATAGTTGGGATTTATACGGAAGAAAGAATTAGAAATCCTCGGATAAGTTATTAGTTCAATATATGGAATCAATATATGGAAAGAGTTATACAGATAACTCTTTCCATATATTGAGTCGCTATGTTGAGTAGTTTCTAGATATTGTAACTAATAAAAATCTGATACTATAGCCATGGGTATGGTCTATGTATTAGTATTAGATAGGCCATACCTATGGCTATAGTATTAAATTTTTCATAGCCATAGGCATGAAAAATTTGGCCCATAGACTATCCCACAGAAAATTTCGTGTGGAAATTCGCCCTGATAGAAGGTAAATTTGACATATACATAATATATGTATAATATACGTATATTTTATGTATATATCTATGTCACCATCTGGTGTCATCATAAAATATAATACCTATCGTTCCAAATTATTCTCTATGCAACGAAAACAAATCCAAAAAAAAACCTAGAGTGAAAAAAAATGTTGCATGTTTCTATATTCTTGGATGAGGACTAAAATATACTTCTTGAAAGAAGTATATTTTGAAACTACCATATGGCTACTTCAATCATATTCAAGTATATTTTTTTAATATACTTCACGAGAATATATTTCACTTAAATGAAGTGAAATATTCTCAATATTTTTGAGAATATTATATACTTGAATCAAGAGAAATAAACTTGAATCAAGCTTCCTTTCGTTAGTGCGATCGTTTTTTACTAATCTTCAACATTACACCATGGGAATACGATCAAAGCCATACCTTTTTTCATACCTTTGAAAATGAATCAAAGGACGGGTCTGTTGACTCATTTAAAAAAATCGACTTACCCACCCCCAAATTGCACACCTTTTCTCTTCCCTTCCTCCCATCTTCGACCCCACTTCAAAAACCGTGAAACGACCGACCTCATCAATGACGGAAATACACCCTCGCCTCTCACATTATATTCAGCCAGCTCACGATAAATCCTCCGTCGCGCGCTTTATTTGACCCATTTGACCACTCAATTGACCGCTCGACCCCGTTCCTGCATAATCAACTTGAGAAAAGCGCGGCTCAGTTTCGCGCGCTCTCCGCGATAAATTCCCTAATGAAATATCGCGTTATTGCGCGGAGGGGGGCGTTGTAGATTTATGGCCGGATGTGGATGCGGGAAAAGCGCCGCAGCACGTCAACTAATAACCAAGTGAAACTCCGCCGCTCGGAGCAGACAGCGCCCGGTCCGAGAGTGTGGGAAAAATCGTGTCTCTCGGGGGCCGGGGGGAGTCGGCTAATAAAATTGCGCTCACGTTTTAAGGCGTTTTCCGCGCAAAGTGGCACGTCACCCCGGGTCGCCGCGCACCCCCGCGTGGCATCACGGGAAAACCTTTCGATCGCGGAAGAACGCGCGTAAACGCCCCGAAGGCCGAGAGACGCCCGCGCCACGTGATAAACGTCTTTAATAAATTATTCATATAATGTAAGGCATCGCAGCGCCCCACGGCTGCGTGTGTTCTTTCGCCGGAGCCAGTCGGTCGTGGCGCGTTAAGGCGATCGGCCGACGTCGTCACTTCAATTTTCGTTTGTCGAGACACGCCATCTCGAGTCATTATCATTCGGTGGGAAGGCGGGGGTGAGGGGGAGGGAGGGGAAGAAGTAAGTGGCTGCCAGCGCCGCGGGTGTAATTGTCAAATTGGCTGTCAATTCTCGCGGGGAGAAGCCGCCGAGGGGGATGAAAAATGGTGGCGATAAGTGAAGGTGACAGACGGGGTGGAGAAGTAGAATGCGAAATAAGGATTCGACAATTCGGAGTTACGAGGTGTGAGCGAAAGATGAGGTGTGATGGTGGTGGCTTATGACAATTTTTGTTGAAGTTTGATGGTTTTTTTTCTGGTCGAATGTAAACTGAAAACGGGAACTGTAACGTTTCAGTTAATTGTCGAAGATTTTAGAAATTTGTTGTACAATTTGACAGTTGTATTATAAAATATTACAGATTTACTATTATGTCATGGAATGTTCAGTAATAGTATTTTGTGCACCAAGGGAGGGAAGCACGCTATTATATATATTGATCATTCCCCGATCAGGTAATTTTGGTGTGGCTATGATGTGGCAACCTGATCATGGCCTTATCAGGTCATGGTCAGGAAACTCGTCCTTTGAGAAGGCTAATCTTAGCAGGTCCTGGTCAGGTTACGATAAGGCAAGCCACATCATATTGTGGTAATATGATAGGCATATCGCGATAACTCACGTATAAAATGTTCCAACAGCTCGTGGACAAGTCAGTCAAATTGCAAACTGAGCATCAAGGGTTCGATTCTCAGTCATTGTATTTTTTTTGACACATTGGAAGCTTGATCATGTTTCCTTATCATATCCACATTGATTACTACTTTTAAATTAATTATTAGGATCTGATATGGATGCCTGATGAGTTTCTGATCAGGTGATGTGGCGTCCTGATAAGGCCCTTATCAGGATGCACTCGGATATGTAATTTATTATTTCCAAACAATGTTTACTAATTTAAGATTCATTTTAGGAAAGTCTGCAATTCAAATTTATTCACATTTATGGTCAAATTTATACTTTTACACTCCGTGAGAATTTTTCTACACTAACAAGTGTAAGAGGTAATTGTTTAGTAATTATTTAGTAATTATTTAATAATATGTCATTTCCAATATATATTTTTACACTGAAAAGTAGAACGAACATTATTAATTAATTATTGACAAATGTTTGCCATTAATGATTACTCCAAGACTATTTATTATTTATCGACAATTCTCATTAACATTATATTATTCCCGTGCAATTGGCATTTCGTCACAAATTACAATGCCCGCGTCATTATAAATCACCGTTATTAACTATCCGTTTCATTTTACCTGGATTGTCAAGCGCGATTCTACGATTCGATGACTTTTTTATTTCAGTTTCCATTAGATTCCATTACATCGGACAATCGGAGGAACAATGAACTTGTTTCATCGCGCATTTACCTTGCAACATTTTTGTCTCCATTCCTGATATTCCGCGATATTTTATTACAAAGTTAAATGCAACGTTCCGGTTACGTCAATACACTTTCGCGCGACAGTTCGAAAGCAACTTTATTATTTGCAACTTAACCGCAATCGCTAATTGCACCTAATGTTTGATTACCGTATAAAACAAAGATTGTTCCAATGATAAAACATGCGACTGTCACAAGTTGCGTTGCTGATAAAACTTGGGTAATGTCTTTCTCGTTTTTGAACTGTGAATTGGCTTCGAATTTCTCTTATCGTCGCTATCATTAATTCATTCGGATTAAAAAAACGTAAATTTATAATGCCTTGAATATTTCGCCAGAACTTGAAAAATGAAGCACAAATACTTTAATTTTACAGCACTTTTTTACAGTGTACAAACACCTTTTTAAAATAACATTTATTCCACAAACTACATTTCACTTAGAAGGTTATTCAAAAAATAGTTAGAGAACGTATTACAAAATACGTTCATTTAGAGAATAAATGACTAGAGAATAAATAAATTGATTTAGAGAATAAATAAATGACTCATTTCTCACCTCTAGACCGGGCGTAAAGTTGTTCATTGCGTCCCCAGGGAAGAAATTAACAGCATTCTTTTAGTTTGCCGTTGTAAAACGACTTATTTCCTCCCAGTTAAACACTATATTATTCTTCCGGGTGATTTTCTTTTTTCAAAAGAGTGAATTTCTTCACTTCCAGTCGTTCTTTAAGATAGCATATTTTAAAGAAGCCGCTTAATTCCACAACTGCGCGAACCAAATCGACGCTTGAATTCTAATTCACGCGCCGTCTGCGCGCAATCTTTTATTTCTCGCGCAATCGAAAAATCTGTGCCGCGTGTTCGACTGCACAATCGTCGGAAACGGACCGAGCTTTCGCGAAACGCGCGTCGAAAAGCGCAAACATCCGAAGAACCTTTCGAACTAATTCCGGGCGCTCGTTGTGAATAAATGCGCCACGATTATCGTTAATACGTTAAACGCCGGCGCGGAAATTCGCAACAGCGCGCGCCGACGAAATTTCCCGACGAAGAATAAGAAGCGGCAGTAGTTGGCCGGCGCCGAAGCCTGCCCTTCTTTGTCATTCTAATTCCGTCCTTCCGCGCCTATTATCCGGATTTCGCCTTTCGTTAGCCTCAATAACGCGAAATCCCCCGTTCCCCGGCTTTCGCGCAGCCATTTTGCCCCGATATTAAGAGCGTCGTCTCCACATTTTTCGCCGCATATTCCGCATTAAAATCTGATGGCTGAGGGATATTTTTCATTAGAAATGGATGGCGGAGATTGGGGAAAATCGGCTCGCGAAATTACGCGGTCAAAGCGATTTTCAACTGCTTTTCAATGAGAATCTACAAACTCGAGGTTGAACTGCAAAAGTACCGTTTGCAGTGCAAGAGGGAGTTGGTTTTCAATCTGACTTTTCTTCTTTGGTTTTGCGCAGGAAAGATTGAGTTTGCTATTGCTTCGTAATTATGATTAATTAGAAATGGCTGATTAAATCGCATTTTCCTTTTTAAGTACTTTACAAAGAATGTCTACATACTCAAATAGCGTTTTCGTTGGAAAAAGAATGGTTTTTTAAATGTGACTCTTCTGCATTAATTTCGATTATACATATTAGATCCAATACGATTTTGTAATTATTTCTCATTAAACATAGCTTATCAAATTTAATACATCATTCACATAAGGCTCAAATATAATGTTTTACCTGGAAACCGGTCTTTTTTCATTTTTACCGAACGTAAAATGTCAAGTTCGATTTTTCATTGTCGAATTTCCTTTCATTGTCGTAATTACTCTCCTTACATATCATTACTCAGGCTGCCGCAAGTCGCGCAAAAAGCCCGAAAGAAAAAAGACTCGCTTCCAGTCGATTTTTCGCGAACTTATTAATTAAGTGCGCAAACTTTTTTTCGACGACCACCAAACGCGTTAATTAAACCGTTCGGAATCCGCGGCCGGGCACAAAGAAACTTTAATTACGCGTCAACGAAAAAACAAGCTCGGCAAACGAACGCGCGCACATACTAATTGTCCGCGTTATAAAATTTCCGCGCGTTCGATATGAATAACGTCAAACTCCGCGTAATGACAACGACGATAACACAGAACGGATCACAGTCGCGCGATTCTGCTGCCATCTCCCCTTCCATCGGAAATGAAGCTTCGGCAAAACGAGAGAATTATTCATCGGCAAAGCCATATTATGATACGGCGCCGTTAATGTAACGTAGCCCTGTCTCGCGGCGGCTAAATTATTATTCGCTCGCCAAAGCCGCGCGAATAGACGTCCTTTCTTCGCTGTGAAAGCTCGTTCCGAATTTTTCCCGCCGGCGGCCGGGAAAAAGCCGTCCCGAGCGCCGCAAGAAACGTCGCTCTGTCGTAAATCAGCGCGAAGAACCCTTTTCACCGTGTTTGCGTGTGTAATCGATAAGTCAATTATCTCAGCTTTTTTCGCGGCCAATACAAGGGTTCGATCAGCCGGGTCGCGGGGCGGAGCGAAGAAGACGAAGATTAAGAGGGTTACGTCGTTAACGCGGGATTGAGGAATTTCGATGAATTTGAAACACTGATCTCTGAATATAAATAGTTTTGGTATAGTGTTAAATGCTGTGATAAATTCAAAGCTGCTATGTTGGAGGGACCTACGAATTTCAATATGGCGGCAGGAGGGTATTATTGAGAAAACGAGATAGTTGTACCAACTAAATTATTTTAGTTACTGTAAATTAGTTGAGGCAAGTAAATCTTTTTAGTTACTTTAATTTAGTTGAGGCAACTACATTTTTAGTTGAATTAACTAAATATTTAGTTACGTGCACGAAATGTTTAGTCTAGGTAAATTTAGTCGAACTGAATATTCATTTGTGTTTATTCGTGAATATACATTATTTATTATTTGAGTTCTGTTAAGTAATTATGTTACGAGAACTAAAAAGCGTTAACTAAATCTTTTTCTCAGTGACGTGAGAATATACAGTTAACTAAAAAAAACTCTGAAATGCATGATTCTAAATTTATAAAACATATGAACGAATATTAGGCAGAAATAGGGATAGGTAACTCTTCTAAGACAGCATATCACAAATGAGTTCATTACCTAAATTGAATATTTACTGATATAGAAATGTGTATGGATTACCAAGACCGTTCAAAAAACCTATCTCACCGATCATATAATTGAAAGAGTAGTATTTTTATTTTCGAATGAATAGCATCACTTCTTATGGAAAAAGTCAGTAATAGACAAACAATAATACGTTTAAAATTAGTTAGGAATTCAAGGTAAATCACTAAATATAATTCGTTAAATAAGTAGAATAGCAGCACTAAAATAGCGTCCCTTCTGATAATACCCTAATGAAAAACAAAATTCTGTAAAAGTCTGCGAATTCCTGTCAAAGATCTGATATATCTCTGATAATCTCTGAAAAACTCGGGTGGGAAACTCAATTTCCCACCCTGAACACCCTCCTGGCTTTTAAGGTGGGAAATTGAGTTTTCCATTCACGTGTGGTGAAAAATCCATTTGCAGACTTTCCCTGGATTTGTCTTTAAAACTCTGAAAAGTTCTAATTTTAGCACTTTTTCAGAGTTTTGTAGAGATTGATATAATTTTGTAGAATTTTATAGAGTTTTTCAGAGATTATCAGATCTTTTCAGATCTTTTCAGAGGAAGTCGCAGACTTTTGCAGAGTTTTGGAGAATTGTTTTACTTTTGCAGAGTTTTGGAGAATTATTAATATATAAATTAGGGTATTTTTCATGTCTATCTGTTCTCCACGGTTGATATTCGAACTTTAAAATATACCATCATTAGAACTGCTTGTCACATATATTCGAAGAACTACGATTCATTGAGAAAAAAAGAAATTAAAATAACAAATTATTGCTTCACAACTAATAATTCAATCACTGATAAATTAAAAAAAATGTCTAATATGACGAAATATCTCGATTGTATTCAGATGAATGCCTAGATGGTATTGATTTCTTGCAAGAAGTGAATGTTTATTATAATGGGTATAGTGAAAAGTACTTCTAGAGATTTCTCTTCTCAACTAAAAACATATAGAAACACTACGGATAGATATAGAATTACGGTCTTTTTCTGATATTATCTATGCATTCTTGTGCGATCTTTGTTCAAGCGATATAATCCGCAGTTGCCTTAATTGTACATTATAGTATTTCATAATAAACACGTTTCAAACCATTTTGCACGTCATTAGACTTTTCCAAACTTCCCCGCCCTCCCCTTCGAAATCCGTTCGAAAAATTTCCCAGCTCCTCGTCTTTGAGTTTTTAATTAAATTTCGTTGCCGGGTGTTCGCGCACCTGCATTATCGCGGAGTTGAAAACGGCTTTGCGGAAGTTTGTATTGATCAGCGCAACTTTTTTTCCAAGGCGTTTAATCCGCTTGTATCCTTGGTCAAAACGAAGTGCTTTCCTATTTTTCCCCCTTTCATCCCGTTTCGCCATTTCGACCCATGCGTCATCCCAACGGGGAAATCCGGAAAAGTCTTATCGACGTGCACAAACACAAACGTCCCGCCGAATCTCGGTAATTACTCGTGTCGCGTATGGTAACTGCGCATTGGTTCTAATCGAGACATACGGTTTCGCCGAAGTGCACATGTGAGCCTCCGGCAATTAATTTTTTCAACCTGCGCCGGTGCTACATTCTTAAAAATATCCTTATGGAAAAAAACAATTACTTTCAGCACAAAAATAATTAATTTGATAAAAAAGAAATCTTTTTCGCTGAAAAAAATCATTTTGCGACGAATCTTTTAGATTCAAAGCGATTTCATAGTTATTTTTTTCAGTGTACGTTCCTCGCGAATCGGTGCAAACTCGGTTGCAGCGCGGAATTTTAATCATCATTTGCAAACAGCGGTCGGTAAAGAGCTCAAGCAGTTTGTAATTAGTTTGATTAAAAGTAATCTATGCCGCTGTTTATTTAAAATGAACAAGCTGACACAGTTTCGGACGCGACGTCGCGGGAAAAAGTATATCACGACGGCTGGTTGATTGAAATTAGTCACTAATAATGCAATTACGGCCGGCTGATTGCGTTAATTATTTTTGCGATTCAATTGGCGATCGGTCGCTTACGAAATCGGGCGAGAACGCGCGCGAATCGATCGACACGGAAAAGTGGAAATAATCGTGGCGAAGGTGTTTCGCGGGACAAGCGCGGTTTCGAAAAAAAATTGTATTCGCACTTTTAATGGTGCGAATAAAATTTGATTCGCCCGCGAGCGGTGTTGCCTACTAATTAACCGGTGTAATTAATTTGTATTAAAATATCGCTTTGGACCATCGGATTTACATTATTGCGCGCACGGATAAATTGGCGTTTACCGAGGCGCGCGTTTCTTATTGCAAAACTGTTGATAAACGTTTAATTGCGGGTAATTAATTGTTCTAATGCGATGCAATCGAGAAGATCAATTCGCGCAATTAGTAGGAATTATTTGAGCATTTAAAAACACGGAAACATGCGACACTCGGCGAACCCGATTCGGTGTGACCTGAAAAAGGATCTGTAATTGCAATCTATTATAAACAAACGCAATATGTCCGGAAAGAAAGACTCTTGCCGAGAACCGCGGCATTCTTCGGACAACACCCGGCAATTTGTCGCGAATAACTTTATTTTCGTTTCATCTACATAAAACGCGGTGTGCAATTTTCTTATAGCCACGCGTTGCGCCAGGAAAACGCGCGGCTCTGTCGCCGCGTTCGGTATAATCCTCCAAACTGTCGATAATCATAATTGGTTTAACTTCTTTTTCAACTTCTATTACACTCCGAAAATTGCATTAAAAACGCTCGCGCGGAATAAATTACGGTCGCAGCCGCGTTAGTAAAATGTCCGCGAGTTATTGTAATGGCAAAATCGATGACCCCGCGGGCATTACTAATTCATTAATCCCGAAATCGACGTTTCTATTGCGCCAAAATGTTCGTAAACACCGACCGGAAGCGGACCCGCGTTCCAGTTCCGCATCGATTGAGACGCGCAAATTTTTCTTTTCCTGCAGGTGTCTCTCTCGCACTTTTGCGAGGGGCGGATGTCTATTAAATCCAGGCGCTATTACTTTGACTCGATCAGCCCTGAAGAAATCGCGACGCTTAATGCACTGTCGAAGTTATGGCTCCAATTAAAAGCGCGATTCCGCGGAGATCAGTTTTGTCCCGTGGCAAAAATCGGGATTGTGCAGTAACAAGAAGTATATTGTAAGGGGATAATGTACTTTTGTACAATCGCCTGCCGAGGCGATGTTGCAAAAATGTAACATTAAATGTAAAATAAAAATAAAATTAAAATTCTGTGAGTATGGTTAACTAACAAATAAGTTACCTACTTTTACAAATACAGTGGAGCGGCATTACAAATCTATTTTAAATTTATTTTATGTTTATTTAAAAAAAATATTCATATCTATTATTTATATTTATTTTATTTTTACTTCGTATTTATTTCTCATCTAAAAATTTATTTTACTTCTTTCCATTTACATCCGATTTTTATTTTCTTTCTTGTTTACTTTTACTTAAACCAAATTGATATAAAATGAAATAAAATGAAACCAAATTTATAAAATAAATAAAATAAAATATTATATTACATTTTTGCACTGCTTAAAAAATACGATAAAAATAATAAAAAAAGTACTTAATGAGAAGATCGGGAAGCA
>JABFPB010000106.1:0-56359 GCA_022817645.1 Ceratoteleas bidentatus
CGTTAGTTTTGTTAGTTTTGTTAGTTTCGTTAGTTTCGTTAGTTTTGTTAGTTTCGTTAGTTTTGTTAGTTTCGTTAGTTTCGTTAGTTTGAACTTTTGAACGAGTCTTGTAAGTGTTACGAGTTTGGTTGAGTGGTTATATTTCCAGACTTCTGCGACGTCGGTTGTGAGTTCGAGTCCTAGCTACGATAGTTTTCACAAGGATGAAACTTTGTCAGTCCTTTAATACATTTTCAGAGGATTTTTGACGTATTATTTTATAACGTGTAGACACTATGGTAGTTTTTTTTTGCTTAAAAATATCTTATTTTAAGACATTTTTTGGGTCCGATCTTCCAAAGTGTCTTGGAAGAACATTCTTCTTCGCAGTGCATATGTTTTTGAGGACAACGAGTTTTTGAACCAACTTAAAATGCATATTTACAGTCAGTAAGGAAACAGTCTGCAAACTGTATGGTTCCACATCAACTTCCATTCCAAGTTGCATGGAGTCAGTCTCCACCTAAACCTTCATCGATGATGATTTATCAGCCTAAGACAAACGTTATCCAGATCTGTCTCTCTAGTAAGGCTACCATTTTAAAAACCACCAGAAGTTTGGCAATGGTCTCCCAGCCAGGTTGATTGCAGACTGAGATTTTCCCTGTAAGAAGTTATCGAACCGGTGGCGCTTACGTCGCGCCCACACGTCGGAGGCAAAGTTGGGCAATATTAAGATGTTAGATCGAGGGAATCAGCGAGGGACGTAGCGCGGGAGCAAAACTTGGTCGATAACAAATGACCAAGAGGACCTCAAACGACGCCAATGTAGTTTGAACGTAATTCTCCGGCGAGGCGATAGGATCGTAAGTCAGAGGTTCAAACGAAGCGGCGAGGTATTAATTAGAGTTTCAGACCAGAAACCGCGATCACTTATCACTAGAACCGAGGCTCGATCTAACGCTCGTGTCGCGTGCCGTCGAAACTGTCCCGAAGTTTTAAGTCGAGGCGCATTTGTCATGCCGCGCGGCGAACCAGCCGGTGGCCTCGTGGATTCGATTTGCGGCGACGTTATCGTCGCCGTCGCAGGGGAATTTCCGAATTGAAGACAGTTGCGAAACAAAAGTCACGGCCGTGAACACACACGTTAGTGCGTTTAAGGGTGGTTGATTCGAGAACGTGCTAGTTGCTCGCGGATTGTGCTGGTCCGACTGGGAATTGGTTTCGGTTTTTGAGTTTGCTTTTATTGATTAATATTTCCGAGCAAGGTTCGGAATTAGAACGAGTTTCGAGCGAAATTTTCTCGGGCGTGAAAAAGGTAGAAACTCTTTGGAAATTGGGACTCGAGAGTTCCATCTATTTTTCGACTCTTTCGGATCCTTCTGCAAACTTTTTCCGACACGTCATTTCCACAAGGAATCGTAATTTATTTCACAAATCAAAATACGCGAGGAAGCCAGACGAAAACCGTAATGCCTTCGCCATTGAAAAACGATAGACGTGAAAGGGATGCAAGGAGCGAACGTGAATTCGAATCGTAGATAACCATAGCGACCTTAATCGCAAGCTTGTTACCTTATCTGCGGTAATATCAAGTCCGTTCTGGCGCAAGCCGTGGTGTAACCCAGTAACTGAATTCTGTATGAAATAGGTTACGCAGCCGGAAAACATGAGCCGCGGTATATTTTTGCGGCGAAGGATATTTTGCTTGCTTTATCGAATCCGCTGGAGATTGAAAATCTATGTTTACTTATTTCATAATTATTCTGCTTTCCATGAATTTATTCGCGCAAAATCGTCAGTCGCGTTGAGATTTTTTGCCTCGCTCAAAAATGCGAGACGACGTAACGACATTATTCTCTTCTGTAATTCCTGTGCAAAATTTTCGCGACGGTTTATTTCTATAATTTTTTCCCTCATGTATATTAAATATAAAGTATATTGCGTGAGCACTAAATTGAGTTACAAGCTATAAACGAACGTCTATGAAAGAATCTAATAACTCTTACATGAATAAGCGCAGAAGTTCAATTCATGTAAAATATAACGTCGTTATAAAATGTAACTTAATATAATGGTAAAAGTGAAAATATCGTTACACTGAACTGCATATTTTATTTATGCAGGAAAAGC
Source organism: Ceratoteleas bidentatus (assembly GCA_022817645.1). NCBI lineage: Eukaryota > Metazoa > Arthropoda > Insecta > Hymenoptera > Scelionidae > Ceratoteleas > Ceratoteleas bidentatus. The sequence continues at coordinate 2,113 of JABFPB010000106.1, forward strand.
GCGAAACGCGGTCGCGCGAATGTAATTTCGCGTCGAACACAGATGTTTTCCCGCCTTTGACGCAGGAAAACATCTGTGGAGACTGTCAAAAATGCTGCGAAGTTTCAATTAATTAATCCCGCGATTTTCTTGCAGGGCCCACCCGACTCTATAATGCGTAAACATTCTAACTGAACCGGAGAATGATACGGCGTAACTGTTTCGTGTCAAAATATTTTATTTCTGCCGAACAATGCCCTGCTAAAACTCGAAAACATATATATTTGCACTGTAAAACAAACCGTCGAAATTTCCCGTCTGCTCGTCGGGAAATTTCCTCGTAAAACATCATAGCTTACGTTGAGTCTCGCCGAGTAAACAGTGTTAAACGTTAAAAGGCATCGGCACTATGTTATAATAATCTGCGTGAAACGCAAGCTACGTATTTTCGTGAAGCCAACGTAAAACGCGGTTTACATTTATTCTGCGTGGCAATGTCGAACAAGCGTTTCACGAAGAATCGATTACACTGCGCGTAATGAATTAATTCGGCGGATAAATAATGTGCAGACGAATCGCTTAATCCCCGACCTTTTTGCAAATAAAAGCGGAAAACGGGATCTCAGTTTTCCATAGTTTCAATGATTCACTGAGTTTGCATTTCGGCAGCGCGTTAACTTTTTCGGCACACTTTTTGTAACCGCTTAATAATGACCTAGGAAGAAATTCGGGGTGGCACATCAATGCTACATGTTAATTTAAGTAGCGCCGGAAATGGAATCCGTAAAATATTCAACGACTCGTGTGAAACACAGCGTGAATTAGTGTATTAAACGCGCAAAGTCGGCACACTGATAAAATGACCTACCCGATAAAAACTGTTAATCAGGTTTGGCGCAAAATATTAATGGAACCGCTGATTCGGCAATGTGAAATATCAAATACTGCGGGGCAATGTGTAATTTAATTACGGAACAAAAGCAGCGTAAAACTGCACCGGGAGGGATGAGAAAATTAAATGGAGTTTGTTGTAATGCGTCAGGTACGGGCGAACGCAACAATCCCGAATAACGGTGTCCTCATATTGTATAATTAATGAAAGTACACGCTCGGCAGTCACGTGTATTATTAATGCGCCGATCGTGTAAATCACGTGCGAATCGGCGAGCGGAACCAGTGTCCCGGGGACAAAATGGCAGAAACGCAAAGAAAGCAGCACCGAGGCGTAGTCGATAAATTAGCGCAAACTTTTTAAGTGTTAATCAAATTCGCGAAATAGACACACGCGAGAAGTTTTACACTGCTAATTAACCTATATTTCGTGAATGCATCAGAGCACCATCTGGCCGGAAAATGTTGGAAACTTTTCGCGCGGTATAGTAATTGAATTGATATTAATGGTGAATTGCTTTCATTTAATAAACTTCCGGTCAAAACGATATTTATGACTTTTAATTTCACACATAGTTAAAGGAACTTTCGCAACTCCTGGATTATGAAAAGTGTGATTTATCGTTTTGTTGCTGAGGAGTTGCAATATTTTACCGATCAATTTTTACGTTCGACTTTCGGGGTTTAACGTTCCCGAGAGCCGATGGTGAGAACGAATGGACGAATTTGAAAAATGGATGGATTTTTATATAAATACGAACCAACGCGGATTGCAATTCACGTACGAATATTAAACGGAAAACTGAGATACGTGCGTCCTTTTTAAAATAGAACGGATCTTGTCAAATGTTAACTTGCGCGCGCAATCGAGTTGACCAAGAAATGTTGTAAATAATGGTTGTTGCAGTGACGTTCTGGTTTTTAAATTAATTGACCGGTAGGCACATAACTTGTGTGCGAAATGGCGCTTTCAAGAATTATAGTACCGGTTTTAATGTGCTGCAACGTAACTCAAATACAATCTGCGTTTCATGAACTATGACGCGACACAATACGTTGAACGTCGTTCTGTTATATAACTCGACAACAGTTGAAATAACATTGATTAATGTTTTTTTCCATAATCGTGCGTCAGTTATAAAGTTTGAGCCTAATTAAAATATTAAAACCCTCGAACACACACGTATAACTGAGCGTGTAAAATATACGTCCTATTCAGTAAAATAAATCAGATATTTCGAGTTTATATTGCATTACAAAGTATCTAATTACCGGCGACGTTACATTTCATCTCCACTAACATAGTTGCAAATGATATTTCCATGTTCTATTCAATGATTAAATTTCACTTCAATACACGGAGAAAATAAGTATACAAAAAAGGGAATATATGTAATTCCTGCGAAAATTTGTAATGCCAAATGTGAATAAGTGTCAGATTTATACGACTTTTTGAGTTATTCGTATTTTTATCGATATTTTCATATTCTAGATTTGAAACTTTCCTATGTCTTACACATAGTCCTCTTTTTCTATACTTGAAAATTTACTAAATTTTTTTCTCCATATGCACTGAAATGCATTAAATTGATTCTCATTCCTTGCCCCTTGATTAGTATGACGTACTGACCTACACTGAGAGAAATCGCGATCCTCCGATACGTAAAATATCTCATTTACTTCATTCTTGATACGATAAGCATTTCAATAATTGATTTTCATCCTTTAAATGAAATGAAACGAATGTTACTGAAGTAACATTTGAATAACCCCATGATTATCGAACCTAACCACTGAAGCGATTTAATAATATAATGCATGACTAAACCAAAACAATGTACTTTAAGTTATCATGCAATATTACATTTTGATAAATCACTCAACGGAGCCTGAGTAATGACCTGCAAAACTGGCCTGCATTGCACAGGAAATTACATTTTACAATCATTCATTCAATCCCTGATTTACATCAAACCTACATCAAACCTTCCTTAAAAAGCCCGATTGTGAACCAACAATCCGTGCAATCATTGCCATTGCCCGATTTACAAAACAACGATCAATTTCCCGAAGATTGCTTAACCAATTCGATTGCCAGCCAAATTCGCCCCATCAAACCGAAACCACCGCTTTCCCCCAAAAAATAGCCCCGAAAATGCGCCCTTCCATAGCTAAACGCAGCTCTGACGCGTATATCGAAATTCCATCCTCCGCTGAAATTGTTTAACTAAAGGTTGTCACGCGCGCCTAAAAGCTCGGCGCGCCGTCGCTAAATTGACGGAATCGATCTTGCGAGCGATAATGCATTATCAGAGTTTGAGTTATTACGCGAAAACCAGCTTAAACATACTTTTGCAGAATCTATTCTATCTTGATGATTTAACGACATTAGTGATTAATAACGTGGCTTCGCGCTCACGTGGTGCGTGCACGCCGCAGGTTTACTTCATCTGGTACATCGCGCGCGTATTGATTAAACGCGGCACTCGCAGGGGCGGCTGGTTCGAGTTCGGGTCGGGTCGGCAATTAATATTATTTATCGACGTCTTAATCGGTCGGTCGCATCTAACTAACGTCGGGACCCTTCAAAATGATGGAGTGAATCTGGCCGGCGAACGTGCGCGCGCTGCGTGAGAGACGAGAGTTCAAGGCGCGCGGACGAAGAAAAATGAGCGAAAGTGAAAGTCGCGATAAAGAGGGCGCGATGCAACGGGGGCGCAACACCGCGATCGTCTTAATTATTAATAACATAATTAAGTGGCGCTCACGCGGCGTCCATTTGTTTGTCGCGTTTTTACCGTGGTTCGCAGAAAATTATTTATCCGCGCGTAATACGACGTTCCAGGGCGATTACCCAAAATAGACTTATTGCATTCATTGTTAATTCATGGTTAATTGCCTTATATTCATAATTAGCCCGGCAATTCCGCTCGCTGTGATTAATGTATATTTTCTAATTCGATTATTTTGTAAAGTCGTTCGATAAATTGGGTTACGTTGCATTGTGCGCTGCATTATTGTTTGAACGCTGGTGTGGGGCTCACAATAACGCTCATTTGATTAAAATTGTTGGGGTTTTTGGAGATGAGTAATTTGATTTGTTGCAATGTTTTACAATGAATAATTTTGTTCTATTTACTTTGTTACAGGTATGTGCACCGCTTATGTTGGATGTCTGCTTTTGCCGTTGTGTAAGTTACAATGAAAAGTCTAATTTTTGCAACAATAGTTAATTGGCGCAAATTAGTCTATGTTAAGTATAATTAATTCGTTTCGCAGTTACAATGAACGCGCCGTGCGCAAGCTGAAATTATTTTTAGAAGGACAATTTCAGTTAATTCGCGAATTATTTTACTTTGTCCTCACTACGTGCTCGAATAAATTCGATTTCTAACTTTTGCAAAATGCTTCACGAGTACGCCTAACTGACGCAGACACATATGTTTCCGCATAAATCGTCTCTGATATCTAACAATTTAAATAATATTCACCGAAACAATGCTCAACCATATCAACTGCAAAAAGCCCTTAAAACAATTGCTTAAACATTAAAAATGAACTTGACAGGTGTCAGAATACCGAACGAAAAAAGGCACGTCGCTTCGCCCGCAGCTAAAGCGTATATAATTATTGCGCCCGGCCCGGTTTCCGACATGCCGAAAATAAAAATATTTCACGTGGTTGTTGCGCGGGATAACCCCCTCGTCAAAACAAAGAATGTCACGAAATTGAAAAGAACGCCGCTATCACAGCGCACCATTTTCGCGCGGCATTTCTGGCCCGTCCCTCGATGCCCTTTCTCTCACTCGTTCTCTCGTGATAAATTGCTTTATGCAAAGTTTATGAAGAAATTTTAAAACACGTTATTCCTGGCCTGCATGCGCCACCACTCGGTGCAATTTCAGGCCCCCTTCCCGAATTGACATGCCGCAGAAACATCACGCTTTCCTTTTTCTTTGACTCCGTTTTTGCGCCACTTTTTCTCCCTCCTTTTTTTGTTTCTCCCTCTTTCTCGCGAGTTCTCTCTCGCGCGCACATTTTTTATCACAATGAGCCATTTATAGAACACTGCTCCACCGCAGGCCTGCGCGACGCGTTCGAGTCTCGCGGAGAGTGGCGGGAGGAGTGGGGGCATTGGATGGCGACGCAGGGGTGAAAATAAAAAAGACGGCCCCCGGGGCATCGAACCCTATGCGCACCTGTGCATGCCTTTCCGGTACCCGCGATTAAAGAAGACGCGCGGTTTAACGACCGAGCGTTTGCACTTTTATAAGCGCGCGGCTTTTATTGACAGTCGACTCGTAAAGTCGCGATCAGCGAGTCATTTGGCAACTAATTTCGGGCGCCGGCTTTACGAGCCCGGGGTTTCGCCCGTTTCCAGGCTAATAAACGGTCGAAACGAAGCGAAGCGGAGCCGTGCGAAAATTTCGCCAGGGCGGCGTGTCAACAGAGGGTCCGCCGAGTTAAGAAACAATACGCGAACGCCGATCCCCCCGAAAGCCTGCGAAGGTTTATCGAAATCAATAGAGTATATTGCGACGGGTATACACCGCGGAAAGAAGACCTGTTAAGAATACTAAGGAGCCGGGCCCGGGTCGATATTTGATCTCAGCCTCGCCAATTCGCGGACAAACTTGCTGGGAAAGTTTTCGGGGTATTCACGAAATTTGTATCTGAATCCTTTAAATGAGAGGTAGATTTTGGGGAGGCGATTTTTTCCGATCGATCGGTTGTGACGGAGTGTAAGTGATTCGTCGAGATTATAGCGTGGAGGAAATTCGGTATAGGAAAAGTGATTATGGGATGAATGGGTCGTTTGGAATGGAAATTTTTTCGTCGTTGCAAAACGGCGGATTGTTATTGATAGCGGTTATTCGGGAAAGGTTGTTGGAAACTTGCGGATAAATTGAAGGCGGCATTTGAATGGATGAAAGCGGGTAAAAAATTTGTTTCTGGCCGCGCGCTTTTTTCAGCTTGACAGGCCGAATTTGTATAATCGGCAACAGCTGCTGAACAAGTGCCAAGAATGTCTCGGTTTTCCATTAAATTTTACAACGCAATTTGTCGGACTGCGTCAAGTATTGCGAATTTTGGAAAAGGCTCTCGTCGCTTTGGCGGCGGGAATGACTGATTTTTTTGCATTTCACTAAATGTCGAAACTATTTTGATGTGACGGATATTCAAAAAATGGGTTTGTTGAAACAAATACATCGGTATTTCTGAAGCTGTCACTCAAACATGGAGTTCGAATGGTCCGTTTAACTAAAAAATGTGTATATATATTTTTTAGTTAATATTTTTGTGTTATTGTATATGATTATGGTAAAATAACGTTATTCAAACTCAACAATATTTTATCATAGTAAGTTTTCATCCAAAAATGACATTTCTGCAAAAATGAATCCAATGATACAATTATTTATATTTTCTAAACTTGTCAAAAGTTTGTCAAAAGTTGAACAGCGTGTGGTGAATATCCACATGTTAAGAAACGGTCAATGTATAAATAGTTTTCGTATTTTTTCCAGACTATATTGTAGATAAGAAACCATTTTCCAAATTCATTTTCGATTCGAGCAGAAGTAGTCACATTTATAATTTATTACACACGGATAATGTCGATCGTAATGCCTTCGGCGTCAGTCTTAATATGCACCAAAATTTAAAGCCCTTTTGTAGGTCAGATCAAACATCTACCATGAAACGCGTCTCAACTCCTCCACTATGTTCCGAAAATCCTGTATTTAGCACACATTACATTATAAAATATGTACATAAAAATGAACTAATGACACACCGCGTTAACTCTCATAAATCATTCATGCATAAAAGAAACTTTCGTACAAAAACAATTCATTACATCCAACTCTACGTCTTTATTCTCCTACAACAAAAAAACCATTACATAATCGCCCTCTAAAACTAACCCCATTCAAAATACCTCGCGAATTAGTTCAATTCACCATATCTCAAACACCATCTCCACAGTTTCCTCGAGTGTAATTTCTTCCCATCGTTCATCGCTCAGACTTTTACAACGATCAAAGCAACCTTGCCGCGAATTCGCGGCAAAGTGCGCCTCTTTGCGACTTTTTGCTTTTTCCAACGAAACATTGCAGTTCACCATTTTACAATGCCGTAAAAGGGCGCGCATGAAAACAGTCAAGTTGCTCGTCCAGCTGAACCGCAGCGCACCCGTTTTTCGCCCTTTTTGCGCGAAATAGGAGTGTGCTGCATTTCCGCGAAAATAAATCCTCGCGAAAATGAAGTGGCTGTGAAGGGTCGCCCAATTCCGCAATGCAACCCTTCTCGCAGCTCATTGGAAGTGATGGCGTGTTGCCATGTCCGGCGAGCCTACACGCATCCACGTCGGATGCACGGGGCCGCGCGGCGAACCGCGTACATGTTACGAAACTGACCCATAAAGGTGTTCAACTCGCGCGAATTGTAATCATATACGAACTTTTATTTTATATCCACTTGACCGTAAAGCTCGCTTTACGCAAAGCCAGGTTTACGGCCAGGTGTATATGTATGTGTGTATGTTCGTGTCTGTGTGTGTGTAGTGCCGACGTAAAACGTTAAAATATGTGCACTTAGGCTGAGATTATAAATCAAGTTTATCGCCGAATATTTTTTTACGGTTGATGAAATTAACTGTTTATAAGGACTTTCTTACGTCACTGCTAAATCATTTCAGCGGACAGTTTCAACCGAGAACTCTTTTACGAAGACGTCGTCTAATTAGATCTCTTTATGTGGGAGGTAAATCATTGGAAGCTGCTGTTACAGTTTTTACGGCAGTTTTTCAAGTACAATGTGAAGTTGGTTGCACTTTCATTCACAAAGATCCGGTGTTGGTTTGATTATAAATATATGAACGTACAAGGAGAAAATTTATTCGTAAAAGTTACGAAAAATGCGTAATCTTTACGAGATATATTATAAGTTGCGAATAATTCGTACTCTTTACGATGTATATCGTAAAAGTTGCGAAAAATTCGTACTTTTTACGACATATATCGTAAAAGTTGCGAATAATTCGTACACTTTACGATATTTATCGTAAAAGGTACAAAGTTTTCACAGTTTTTACGAGTTAGTTTTCTCAGTGTACATTTGCTTCCATTATATGGAGGCAAACATTTAAATTTTGATGCAAAAACGGTGATTTCGTGCCCTTTTTGCCAAAATAACCGGATTAACATTTATTTCCCCCCCTCGGAAACGAACAGTGCATCCTTGTTCATTTCATTCTGACAAAAACAAACAATCTAGTTTTCGTTTTTCATTCTGCCGGCTGCGCAGGCAAACATCGCACTTTTGTTTGCTAATTGCTCGGCCATTATGCAAATCCCCGCCGAGTAAATCACCAAAACCGACTAATGCGATAAATTATGCCGTCTGACAAATATAATAGGCGGTCGGCTGAATTTGTAAAACTTACGGCCAGTTCTTGATAATGCTTGTCGGTGGTTACGCCAAGCCTGCTCGTCTGACAACGAGCGAACTCCCTTCATTGATGTAATGCACACGTATACCCATATACGTGCAATAGATACACCCTTTAGATAATAGCCTATGTGTGGTCAGACAAGTAAATTGAGTATTATTCAAGTGAAACGAGAAATGGAAATTTTCGCAACTACAGTTAGCCCGTAGCTTTGATATTTATGTATTCATGGAAATGTATGTACATTGCAGTCACAACTATATTCAAGAAATCACTATTATTAAAACCCCTCCGCCGTATATCTCGTCGATGGCGATCGCCCAGATAAACGCGAATTGATTAGCCCCGATGTTTATCCACGGAAATGGCCGCGATGACTCGATACGCACCCCGGCCAATTTAATCGTTTTCCAGTTCGCCGCATTTTCGCGCGTTCTCGAAGAAGCCTCTGACTGGCGCAATTCGAAAAGCTCCGGAATCAAGCGCAGGAAAAATGGCAAAGCGCCGCGATTAATGCCCGATGCTCGACTTTATCGGAAAGTTTTCGCTCAAAGCTCTGCTCGCCGAATTCGATGTTTCGAATCACGTATTCGAAAATTGCGCGCGCGGTTTTCGAAAACGCCGGCGTCGGAAAGTGTATCCGGCCGGCGTCCCGATACTCGAGGGCAAGTTAGGCAAAGTGCTCGAGAGGATCGGAGCGATCGTTCGTCATGCGGAGTGATTCGGAAATAACGTTTGCGCGCAGTCAGGCCGTTTTCTTGGTGCTTTTGGTAGGTGGCTTGTGTTCGTTTCGGGGATCTTTATCTGGTCGCCTTTGAGAGTGGCCCGGACGTGGAATTTCGATGGCGCAAAAAGTGCTGCGAGTACTCGTTTACATGGATCTCGAGTTCCTGGATACGTTTCTACGTATCGCCAATCGCTGCTGAACTTCCGAAACCCGCATGGTAATTCGGCCGAAATTTGTTTAAGGTGCGACTGAAAATACAACGATAACACCTCGGTGTTTCACTGGCGAAATTAATTTGGAACTCAGTCGGGGATCGTCAGATGGTTCGCGAGGTAACTGAACTTTTAAACGTAAATGTAGCGGGAATTACGTTAAAACACTTTGTGTGGACTAAAAATAAGTTGTTTCATCAGTATAATGTCGAGTAATTAGTTTTTGTGTATGTTGGCTGGAGTATTCTGGAGCGTGATATGCGAACATGCGTAATGGAGGTAATGTTATATTTTTTGAAACAGTACGTCCTGATTCGTTAAAAACCAATATTTGCATATAACTTCGTGGTTTCATTTCCTCAAATGTGATGAATTTCGTTTGAACCGCAGTAACTATAGAAAAAACATTAATGGGACCGTTTTCGATCGGGTTTCGATCGTTTTTTCATCCTATTTCGATCGAGTTTCTTCTCGAAATTCACGATGATGATTAATTTTTCCAACTTTTCGTGAAAATTCACTGATTGCAATTTTGTCTGAAATCTTTTAAAATAAGGTATTCGAACGGTAATCGAGACGGGTTATTATCAATGCAATTTCACGGTGAATAAATCATCGTACTTCATGATCATATTTCAAAGCGAAATCCTAGTATAATAATGATAATAATCTTAATCGTCAATATTTCATGACCGATTCCCAATGAATCCGAAATTATTTTCGTTCCGAATAAACTCATTCCAAACTGCGCCGAGTTGGATTATTTCAAAACAGAATGACTGGTCCAGGAGAGGTCGGGCCGAAAACGAGCGTAAACGTTCAGCAGCTAATTTGGCAACTTGCTGGTGCCCTTAACCGGAAAAGTTGAGACCTTCCAATTTTATTAATACGAAACATCAAATTGATTCCCGGGAATTCGGGCGCGCACAGAGAAACTTCTACAAATGTTTAGTAGTCACTATTTGAATATAAGTCAATCCCTCCATATTGATCGAAATTTGTTACCGGACAAGTACCGAGGATCACTCCCCCGCGCGACTATCATGTATCTTTTTAATCAGCCGCAGCGAGGTGTTTCGAACACTTAGCAAGTTTGAATTGAAATATTAATTGGCCGAAGAATCGTCGGGGCCGTTCGACGAGTTTAGCCGCGGTTCCGCCGAGAGTTGCGTTTAGGGGGCGAGCTGACGGAGTCATTACCGGCGGCATAACGTGTTTGCGCGCGACTTGTTAGACGCATCGATCTTCTGTATCGAGCGGCGATATCGAATTATATTCAGTGGATCGAATTTCACGCACAATTCCTCGCATATGGGAGCACGCGAGCAAAAGATTAGGCAACCGAGGCACGCGTGCAAACAGCCGCTATTTAAATTGCGCATTAACACCAATCAAGTATTGTTTCGGCTTCGGCGATATGTTTACCTTCTGGATATATGTTTATGCGCCTCTCCGCCGAACTAATTAATTCATCAATCTAATTTCGCGCGCTTGTTTAGTTAAGACAAATTCATGACTCCGGAGCGAAGTAATAAACTGAACGCTACGCTAATATGGCAAGCAAATATTTGAGCGCCAACGAAACCGTGACTTCTTCGTTGTACTTATCCGAAGATGAAAGGGACAGTCGCGGCGGTTCGTCCGGCCCACGGTTCTTAGTGGAAAGTTTCTTTAATGAAGCGAACTATTCGGCCAAGAACGAGCTTGTTGCTCGTCCGCAGTTAAACGCCTATTTGATATTATAGGATTATCTCATATGAGATCCGAAAGTTATACGCGCGTCTTAAGCCTCGGAAGACGCTGTGTACGGCTTCAATATAGCTGCGCGCGTAAGATGGTACGGTTAAGTGCGCTTTGGTCCAATTGATATCTTTGAAGTTGGGAAAGGCTTCCTGCCAATTAAAATCATTTCTATTCCGAAAACTATTTCGAAGTAAGGGCCGGGCCTTTGTTAGGGTTATTGTTATTGGGATATCGATAGCTTCGTTACAAATTCCAGCTTTCGATCGGCTGTGTTCCGTGCAGTAATGAACACGGTTTAGATGAGTCGGTGGTTAATATGCGGTAATTGCAAAAGCGAGTTGCGGGAAATAAGTTGTTGGGAAAGGTCAGAAAGCTTGGAAAAAGATCCATGAAAAGATTTTTTATATTCCGCCATCTGATCTTTTGCGGAGACTTACCCATTTTTGCGTACTTCAGAATAGCGGTTATGACAAACGGATTCGGAAAACTGCGATTACTGCCGAACTTTTCAGACTGGTTACAAGTTATTTGCAGACATTCTATTCAAGTTCGGTAAAGTTTAAAATTGTGGGTATTGTCGAAATTCGCGAAGATTTGCGAAGATTTTTTATCTTTTTTGAACTTTACATTATTGCAGATATTTGGGACACTGATAGGAATTAAGTCCTATATTTTCAAAAAAGCTTACTGCGTTTTAACGGTGAAGATTTTAGACTTTGTTAATTTTTTTCCAGTCTTTGTAATCTACATCTTTGTAATCTGTAAAAAATGTGGAGGACCTGGCATCTTAATTAATGAAAATTGTCTCAATTTCAGAAGCAAAGTGTCTTAAATTCAGACGCTTTTCGTCGTATTAAGACGCAATTTGAACATGTCTACAAAAAGACATTAATACTTGTTTTAGGAGTGTAAAGTATATTGATTTACCTTTAATGTAGTAGTTCTGGAAGTTTTTAGCAGTTACCACTTTACGTCAACGTTGACTCAACGATGATTCGAAGTTGTCGTTAACCTGGATTAACCGTGGTTTTGAGCTGCAATGAGGTTCCATTAGGCTAATTCAATTTACGTGGTTTTGATGTGCACAGCCTTTTTCGAAAATAAATAAGGCAACATGACACCACTGTTGAGCAAACGCACAGAATATTTCATTACGTTGTCAAATATAATAAATAATACTTCCTGAATTTGTTGCTCGCAAAGCAACGCGAAAATGGAAATTCGCGTTTTAGCTGTCTAATTAGATGTTAATTAGGTGTACGTACGAATCTTTTGACGGTGAAAACAGCTTTGCGGAGACGCAAAAATGTTCGCATCAGGTTAATGAAAAATGATTTCGCCATTTCGTCTGAAAAATTAACGCGCCCATCTTACGCTTCCGACATTAATTATTCTCCTCATCCAATTTCTCGAATGCAATTTCCCTTCAAATCAACGATTGTTTTACGCCGCGAAATCAATTTCGCACAACAAATTCAAACTTCGAACGGCAGAACCGCGGCAACCAGTCGTGGCAAATTTTTGTCTGAGATGCTTCGCACCCTCGAATAATCCCGATTATTTGCGCAGGGTCTTTGCCTCGTGGGGAACGACTTTCGGGTTCGACTCGGTGGAAACGAGGGAAAACGATTTGTCGCTGCGTAATCGTTTCTACTTTCGCACACAAATCATCGGCGGGGCCGCGTCGACGGCTCTGGAACCTTGCGGTGGCAATTAGCACGCTCAACGGTGACGGCTTAATTAAGCAGGTTTCAGCTGAAAACGTGTGACTGGGGTTAGGTCAAGTCGGGTCAGGAGTTATGCCGACCGTTGGTCGTCGAAAACTCGGGCGCATCGCCAGCCAGCGAACGAGCCAACTCGAGCTCCGACTGTGGATACTAGTTTCGCCGGTCGCACGGGGCGAGCGGATACACACAGAAGGGATGAAGTAGGAGCCAGGCGAAGGATTATTAGAACCTGAGGTTTACCCTCATTGCGCAACTTGACTGAAACTTGAGCGCCAGGCAGCTCCTCTATCTGGGATAATTAATCTTAAACGAAAGTGAGCGGCGCTGCTAGCAACAATGCCAAGGAGGATCAAACTGGCGACTCGTCGATGCGACACTTTTTGCGCCCCGTTGTCTTTTTTTCATCAGACGAGCTGACGGAATTTCCGCGTCACAATCAATTCCGTGTTTTAGCCTGCTAGGGGCGAGCGCCGAAAAGCGATAGTTTGGCGCGGAGGAATAATCGAGTCGAAATAGAATCAAACGGATATTGTTCATTTGCATGCTGGGGTCGGCGCGCGATTGATTTTAATTCGACGTAAGACTTGGGAATTTATAATTGCTCGGTCTTGGGCGGCGGATTTCAAGGGGAAAGAAGCCGTGGTGGCTCGGGTAATTTCATTTGAATACGAGCATCGGAAGCGCCTGCAGTTTCTACGCCTAGATACACGATAGCCAATATAATAGTCGAGCCCATTCGACCGGTGGTTACACAACGACGTAATCGGAAAGTGAATGCTGATGGACTTTGTCCTCGGATATGGATCGGAGTTATGGGGAACCTGTAATCGTGTTCGACACGAGCCACGTTGTGAATGCTGTTGATTCGGAGGACGATCTTGTGGTCACTTGTGGATCTGAGTACCATCGACACCGGTTATTCGTTGCAATTTGAGGTTATGTTATTCCTTAGTAACGAGTGGCTTGACAAAAAGAGATTACTCGTCGTTACAAATTGACAACTGCGAGAAATGGGGTGGCCTACTTATCCACAAAGCTAAATGTCCACAATGATAAACCTCAACTATGCTAAATGTCCATAATGCTAAATATACACTGAGAGAAATAATGTGTTGCGCCAGCAAAAGACTTGTGTTGAAAACGCAAAACAGAGGGCAAAGATATATATAGGTTAGAAATAAAGAAAGAAAGTAAGTATGTGTTTATCTTTCTGTTACTTCAGTATTTACATATTTGTGTCCTTTGTTGTGCGTTTCCAACATAAGTTTTGTGCTGGCGTAACACTTCATTTCTCTCAGTGTACATTATGCTAAATGTCCACAATGCTAAAAAGTCCTTAAAAGAATCTTTGTGGACACTTCCCTAACGGAACATCCACCGATGACCGGAGATTCTACGGCGTATCTCCTAGAAAATGTCCGGAGATCTCCGGAGAATCTTCTTTTCGGAGATTCTACGGCGATCTCCAGACATTTCCTAGGAGATTCTCCGTAGAATCTGCGGTCATCGGTGGATGTTCCGTTCGTGTTAGCACTGTGGACATTTAGCAGGGTGGACATTTATCACTGTGGACATTTAGAATTGTGAACATTTAGCATAGGGGACATTTAGCATTGTGGACATTTAGCATTGCAGACATTTAGCGTTGTGGACATTTCGCATTGTGTTCATTTAGCATTGTGGACACTTCATATTATGGACAAATTCGGGTGTAAACATGTATTTTTGTGGACAAGAAAGCCATCCCGTGAGAAAATTCGTAAACTGGCCGCCATACAAAATAACTGCAAAAACTCTTCGCTAATGTGGTAACATTTGCTGCAACATATATCTGTCTGCGACAATCTTTTCCCTGCATGCCCCGTGTCGAAGCAGACAATCCGAAACTGCCAACGAACTCCCAAAGCGTACAATCACAAAAAACAGTCGCTGCGAGTAGACGTGACAGTTTTTGCCGGGACAATCGATCCCCCATTTATCATCGTCGATGATTCCGCATAAAGCCGCTGGCCCGTAACTCGATTGCCAGAGTCAACGACAACGGATTGCCAAGCCGCTAATTTATCAGGTTCTTTTTGCGCGTGACGGTCAGCGCGGTTGAAATTTTTGCGGGACAAATCGCGCGCTGGCAAGTAGAAGAGTTCGATGCCTAACAAGGGATAACCTTGTTAGGACCGTGGACTAGCTTGTGTGTTTTACAAGTTAGGAATTAGGTTGATTAGCAGAAAGCCAGAGACCGAAAAGCCCAACATCATCCAGCGGGCGGCGTTACGTGCGCGGTACACACAACTTCATGACCGGCACGTAGCAGACATGCACGTAACTAGAAGCCCCATGGGCCACGTTCCTGTGTTTTTTTACACATCGTCCGCACGGTACTGCCGGTCTGCGTCAGAGCGGGGCGTCGCTTCCACCCTCGTACATCCGTCTTAACGTCCCGGCTCACGTAGGGCACGTTTCAAGGCTGGCCGAGCAAAGAGGGTGCAAGTCCCTTTACCGACAGGAAATTACACATCCTTCCGAATCATAAGTTTAGGGAGTTCGGCGCTTCTTCGTTCAACTTGACGCCACTGGGTAAACGGGGTAGCCATTCATTTAATTGACAATGTCCTCCTTTGTTAATGCAACGTCGACCTCAAGATTAGGGAGATCCAATGCAATTAAAAAATCTCATCCTATTCCAATTTCCGCAATCACCTGCCTCACCTGCAGCAGTTTTGTTCCATTGTACTCCATTAACCGCGCGGTCGGGCCTCAGATTGATTCAGATTCCCGACTGACGGTTCGGTGCTCCGACTTGGAGCAACGGTATGTGTGTGTGAATGTGTATTTGAGGCTACACGTGGATGTAGAAGTATACGGCGATGTTGCATTACACGGCAAAAAGTGACTCGAGCGAGCATACCGTCGCAAAACGTAGCACGTTACACGATTCACATTGTCAGAGTAACGTGATCGTTGGGTGGAGTTAGGTAGCGGGCTGACGTTTACAAGGAAAACGTTGATAGAGTCTGATCGATCTGCGCCAAGAATAAGAACGGACACGCGGGTAAGCGGATGCCGAGGAGTGGAATGACTTTTTAATCTGTAAAAGTTCAAAACATCCTGCCGGTCGAGTGTTACGTTCAGGTAATCGCCCCGTAATTTCATCAACTAATCATCCTCGAGTTCTTCAATGATTGAGTTGTTTCGACAGTCGGCTCCGGCAACTTGGGGAAAAAAGTTAGAAATCGCCTAGATGTAATTGGATTAAATTTCTAACTGATTGATAATTTCTACCGCGTTTTCATTTTCGAATCAGACTGGGTAGTCAGTGAATGAGACGAGCAAACAGACGAAGGATTAATATTGTCAACCGTTGAAATGTTTAATCGCACTAATCGAAGTTTCTTTAAAGTATCAGATGGCTCACTTGTTTAAGCGAGGGCTCATTTTTCATTCTAACCTCGGCGCTCCCTTATGTCGCGAAAAACTCTACAAACTCCAGATGTCAGCTAAGCTTTATTTTCCCCAACGTGTACAGCAAAAAGGTTTTATCTCCTACTCGGCGTGAGAACTTATCGAAAGTATTTGATTAATTTCAGTTAATTAATTATTAGGTTAAACTCCCTTTTCGCGTTAACAGTCTCCATTATTGATTGCGACGAGCGAAAAAGGAGGCGCCGTGAAGCGACGAACGAAATCGTCCGACGATTTCCGCTAGTGCTTGTGCGGTCACGTAAGGTCCGACGAGTCCATTCTCCTACCTTAATAAAAACGCTTAGTCCCAGTTTTATTGTGCGTATAAACGCGGGCTGCGACGTCTCGAGGATTTGAATACTTCCAAATTGTTCTTCAGTTATTCAAATATTACTATTACATTGGAAATGTCCCACCGGAAATATTGCACTGCGTCGACAGCGGCTGTAAAATTAATTCCGAATTTCATACAATGGCCAAGTCGATATCCCAATATTTTGCTTCGCGAATAAAATTCAGCGGCCCCGTTAATGTTACTAAATTATTAATTGCAAAAGCAATTACCGCGCGATTTTGCGCGAATTTTCCATTAGCCCCCCAGTGCATAATTGAACGCCTAGAGTGTTTGGAAAAAAGACGAATGAACGGATGAAACGAAGTACGTAGACACCAGCGATCGAGCAATTCTCAAATCTCGAAATTCTACTGGCACCGAAGCGATATCAACAATGCCGCAATTTTTAAGGAGTTTGCTGAATTTCCCCTTTTTGTTCAATCTGTGGGGAGGACTCAGGTCTGGCCGTTGTAGGACAGCCTTGGGTAGGAATAAGAAGAACGGCGCCCAAGGGTGCGAACCTAATTGCACTCGGCTCACAGTTCTCGTCGGTGTTCTTTCCTTTCTCTCACCCTCTCCTCGTCTCACACCTCGTCTTCTTTATTATATCTCTTTTCGCACTTTCTTCTTGGCACTCACGTCCCCAGGAATTCGCCATTAGATTCCACGACAACGTCGCAACGATATTTCTCTTCTGTCATGTCGTGCTACTCGACTTGACTTTTACCTAATCTCGTATTACATGAAAAATATCAAATGACCAATAATAAATAACAACGGCGCATTTCACGGCCGGACGTGGAAAAAAGCTTTCAACTTGGGCTGCAGTGCTGGGTGTCCCCGGGACGGTTTGAATAATCGAGCACGGTCGAAGTTGGAAGGCAGTTGTTCCGGAAAAAGGAAGAGAATGGACTCGGTGTGACGCGGTTTTTGCCGTTTGTTAATGAAACAGAGCCTGCGCCAAAGTAATGACTAATGTAATATTCGTGTGATTTATTTGACGGGACGTGGTCACTCGAGGGACCCGAAGACGGTCCACGACCGTTTGATAAATTTGCGGAGGGGCTACATTGTAAACGCGGGGATTAACCAGAAGTGAGTTTGAATCTCGACTTTTTGCGTAATGCATCATCAGGAGTGCTTCTAGAAGTTATGCGGAGCTATGTTTGAGTAGGTTAATTAAAACTACTGTCCTGAACTGTAATTATCATCGAATCGTTGTTATAAACAAGTACATTGCCATCGTTTCTTCTTACCCACCTTGACTCGAAATTATAAATAAAAAATTCAGAAACAAGGACATCGATGAATTTTGCACAGATTCGACGGATATAACAGGTTTCGAATTTCGATCGGTTAATAATGTCGAATCTTTATACCTCCGGACTGAATGAAAAATTGCACATTTCATCAACGAACGAACTTAAACAAACGGCACGGCCTCTCGACGTTTAATTCATTAATGACTAAGCTAAAAGACCGTACACACGTCGCAGTTTCAAAAGCCCGGGCGATGCTTCGAAAGCCATTTAAAACCTGCGCCATATTTCACGAGGGCCGAAATTATTCCCGAAATTCACTTAAAGATTCTCGAGTCCTCCGAAACAAAACCCCGACGATTAACCTTTAAATCCGCTCGCACCGCAGCCCATTTTTATTCCCGTAGTATCCCAGAGAACATGCAAAATTTGATTCGAAAATATTCGAAAACGCATTTTCTCGACCAGGGTCCCATTTCGACAATCGATTCTGCGGCCAAAAGCTTTTTTAACTGCACTTCCGTCGAACTTTTCGGCGCAAAAGTGCGCGACAGAGAAGTGTCGCGTGACGAGGACAGGTGCTGCCGTCGAAAAAGCGTCGCGCTGTCGCATCCGCCGGCAAACGACCTGAAAGAAGCGCCGCAATTGCACGGAGACAGTTGATTCGCGGCGATAAATATTCGCGCGCTTCTTCGTAACGGCACGGGGCATTATCTTATGAACCTCGCGCAGACGCCGGGCTTGCATAAATGATAGAAACGACTCTATCTATGACGGGCGCTGAATAAACAAGTAGGCTGAAGCTAATGAATGCCATATAAAATCGATCGCGCCATGTGATGACTCCATTGACACGCGACAAAACTAACTGCGCCCGGCGAGACAGAAAGAAAATCAGTTTCTGTTTTATCCATTGTCAATATCCTCTGTGTCCAATCTGATGTCTCTTCTACAACATCGTTTACGCATCTGCCGTCTCTGCTTCGCACAATATTTGCTGTACGACTGTCCTCGTGTAATATCCGTTTTACGTTCGTGCATTGAATTCCCGGGCGCGCGCCAATGCCCGAAACGCTCCGAAACAGACGTAAAACCGTGCGATCCATAATACAACCTTTGTACCGGCGGAATCACAATTCAGCTGATACCAGCTGGGATAAAAACAATTTTAATCAACAAAGGCCACCCGCGTTTCCACGAAAATTATATAATTCCCTTCCGGGCGCGCGTAACGCCTCTACGTGAGGCCCGATAAATATCTGCACCGTAAAGCCGCCCGTAAAAGCTTACGTAAAAATGCGGTCGACGCGTTGATGAACGCGTGGCTCGCATCGAACGTGTCTCTTTAAGTGATTAATGCCAGGAATTATATTTAAACGAACCGCGGGCCGAAGTTTACGCCATTCGACGCGCTTTATTACGTCGTCACATGTCGGTACATTAAGAAAGTTAGGCCGCAAAAATTGCCGGATTATGCGCAACTGCGCACCGTAAAAGGTTTATGATTGAAGTTCCAACGGCCTACTTGGCCGATTCATCAATAGAAATTAATCCGACGCTTTATTCCCTCGACTCGTTTTTCTTTCCCGCACAACGACTCGCGAACTTGGCTTATTCGATTAACATAATCGCCCGCTCGTTAGCATTTCTTTGGGTTTGCATCCCGTGGTTTAGTATACGCGCTACAAGTGAGCGATCTATTCATGGGTGCGGGGGAACGCGGGCGATCGACAACGAGGAATTAAAGAGCCGCGCGAAACGTTCGCGCCGATAAAGCGAGTGAATCGATGTCGCGAATTATTTCCCGATAGCAGCGACGCCCGGCAGCGGCGCCGCCGGAGCCGCGTTTAACATGGAAAAAGGAGCCATAAGACAATTCATATTAAAACCGCGGGATCGATCCAATGAATCTTAAAGTACGCGCGCTCGCACCTCGGGCGCACAATAAAACGACGGCTGCAGCGCCCTCTCGGTTCTTTTTCAATATCGCGCCCGTTTCGCCGCAACTTGCGCAACACGCAGCGGCCGTGTCCTGCATCGTAAAAGTCCGTTTCGGCGGCAAAATTTTTCCCGCGGAAGTCACGCCGAGCGGTCTTGGAATAATAAAAGTTTTATCTGCGCGCGTCCGGCCGCGCGGAGATAGAATAATTTTTATCGCGCATAATAAACGTCGCGACGCGCAAGTGACGTCGAATTTGTCAAAATCCCCCGGTAACAGTTGTCGATATTTTGCAAGCATCCCTTCACATGACTACTGCAGCAGTTTCGTAAATCACACTGCAAGATAAATTGACATTCACCGGCTGCATGTAAAGGAACAGACCTCTGCCGATACGTTCTTTATCGAACCAATAGATAGAGGACGGGAAAGCAGGTCGATCTCGCGACACGAAACTTCGTTGCTGCCGCTTCCTCGTTTTTTTTATTCTTCGCTCGCCCCCGCCAGCTCTCCGTTCCTTTTCGGACCGAAGATTAAATCGCACGGAGCCAACTCGGGCAAGGGCGTAACTTTCGTTGCCCCGATAAGACGCCGAGTAATCAACGTCAAATCGAGTTGAAGCCTGACAACGGGGGTGTGTTAACGCGTACACCCTAAATACACAGGACTAAGGACGTGAAAATTCAAGACGCTATCTTTATCGATCGTTAAGACAACACCTCACATTTGCATCCGCTTCATTTGATTCATTTAAATAAATTACAATAATCGAATTTAGCAAACTGATTCGCCCGAATGATTCAACGGAATTAACGACTTCGCATCAATATTTGCGTTTTCATTCACGGCAAATTCTATAAATCATTCCGTTGCGGTAAATAATTGATGAGACCGCAATTACCGGAATCATCGGTTTAATTACTTCATTTCGATCTCGAGGAATACGCTTCGCTCAATTGTTCAAACGTTTTTCCGTGATTTATGCGTTATAAATAAGTTAAGGTAATTCACTTTGTTGCTCAGACAGACGTTTACCGCAATAACTTATGTACGGTGACAAAATGTGTTTCAGTGTATATGAAATTCGAGAAATGGATAATAGCTCGCCACCTATCTGTCTATTTTATGAGAACTGTTGAAGAAATGTATCTTCCTCCCATTTCATATCTATGAATGCATTATGTACATTTATAGGATGCCGATAAACTACATTCATATTATTTAGTTGATTATAAATTTAACATATTTCAGTTTTGTTGAGTATCTCAATATACAGTTTAACTCCAAAAATGTAAAAATGTCAAAAATTGATTAAATGAAAATGAGACCATTTTCGATAAAGTTCTGATCATTTTTTGATCAGAACAATCATGATCATTAATTGATCATGATTTGATGACATCGAGATTTAATTGAAACGTGATTTGATTAAAAAATGAACAAAAACTGTCAAACTACGAATTTTATTAAATAATAAACAATCTTTATTATGTCCGACACAATAGTAATTTACAATCAATCAATAAATATTGCCATTTCGATTGTTATTAAACTTCGACTGCAACAAGTGAAATAGACTGAAAGTCTACATCATTGTGATAATGAAATCACAAAACTATTCCATATTATTAATTTCGAAAAATATAAAAAAAATAAAAGATATGTTTATATTTCTAATAAAATAATTCTAATCTCGTCGATATTCATTCACTTTCTAAATTCCTTAATCATATTTCGTAAACAAAGCACATCTCAATAAATCGCACATTTCAACTCGCTCAGACGCGAGTCCGCGTTAATACCCTTTACAAATCTGGCCCAATTACGCTAATACCCGCGAACCAAGCGAAGAAGTCGTAGAGAACGCGCACCCCAATTGTTCGCCATTACTTTGTTTCCGTGCGATTCACAGTCTGATCGAATTTTTGTCCTCTTACCGATATCCGTACACGTACGTCGGCACACGTGACTGAAGTGATGATGGCGGAGCTTTGTTTGAACTTACACTAAAAAGGTCCGTTCCCTCGGCGCATCAATATTTAAACCGCCACGACATCACTCGATTTCCCAGAAATTGTTTTCGAATTTTGATTCCCCCTTTCAATTGCTCGTCTCGATGGCGAGCGCAAAAATCAGCACCACTTAACCTCCGCTCATTGACCGTATTCATACGTCGCGTTTTAAAATTGCCGTTCGTCTTCACAAGGGCCGTAAATATTGATTAAACTCGAAACGCTGATACAACTTTCATACGGAAGTACCGCGAGTTATTGTTCAATAACATGGAGACCCGAGATAGCTCATACCTTCGTGATACAAATTTATATAAAATTCAGCGATAATATCATTTTCTGCCGTATATTTCTGAGAGCTTATATTAACCATAGCTGAGCCAAGCATACGTAGATAACAAGAAGAAGAATATGACAAGCGGGACCCCTGCGCGGCTTTCGAAGTTTCATCGAAATTGACGTCTGATATCGTGGGGCGCCTTTTTTGTTAGCCACACAAACGCACTACTTACATCCCGTCGGATTAAAGTGAGAGCGCCGCGTCAGATAAGGCTCACTCTCGCAATACAATTTCGATTCGCGCTAATCGGGGGGACGATGAATTATTGAGCGGCCGGCAAAAATTAGACGCGCCCCGGTTAAGCGGTTTCACGCGCATCTGGCTTGTAGTGGCACGGTGACACGAAAAAGGCATTTTCCATTAAAACCGGTTGTCAAATTGATTCGCATTCATCAAACGTGAATAGCACCGGAGAATATTTTGAGCCTGCTGAAAACTTGTCAATTATCTTCGACAATTTCAAATATGCGCTTGTAATACAAATGAAGTTTATTGTTATTCGTATCGATCGACTCGCGCGCTTTACGCGGTTATCATGATTTACATTTAAATAATTAATCCCACTTGCGCTTTAATTCGTATTTCAGCGGCTTTAACGGGAAATAATTGCATTGCGCTTGAAATATCGTCGTACCACTATTAATTAAAATGCGCTGTCACGTTTCTGAGCGACGCAATTCTTAGTATCAATGAAATTGTACGTGGGTTATTAAACGTTTTACATTATAAGATTGCTGTGATTGTGGAGTTTTAAATCGTAAGAACATCGGATTACAGTCGCGACACTATGTTTTTACGGTTCATATCACGACTTTACAGCACATAATGCATAAGTTCGTTTTACAGTAATTTAACTTCAAATAGTAAATTGTGTTTCAGATATGCCAAGGATGGGTAGCTTACCTGAAGAAATAGTGGTTTTGAAACTCACGTTTAGAATTATCTGAATCTTACTTTTCTATACCAAAACATACACACACACACACACACACAGACACAGACACACACACATACATACGCATACATATGCAAACACATACACACACAAACACACACACCTACACATACACACAAAATCTCTATTGGAAAACGAAATCTGGCAGCTGTACAGTGTAATATGACATGAGTATGATATGAGTGTTGCGGGAGTGTGGCAGCAGTCTGAATCATGATCGCGAGCCTTTTAGATGCCACATTGTTGCCTTCCTCTTTGGTTGACAGCTCGTTGTTTGACTCTCAGTCTGGCAACAGTGTGGCAACGATATAGCATCAGAATGTCAACTGTCTGACATAATCATAATTATCAACTTTATCAATAATAAGCATTAAACACTATTATCCCCCATCGTCTTCATTTATCTTTATCATCATCCATCGGCATCATCAATCATCTTTGCCAATAATCTATAATCATCATCAGGCCATATATAGCCCTGCTCCAATTGACTATTTCTACTTGCGATTTTACCATATATAATCAAATTGCTCTTTTGTCCCATTCTACTTTCTGTCTGGCCATATATACACCTGCTCCATTTGATCCAATCTACTTCCTGACAATATATAGACTTGCTCTATTTTTCTTCCGACCTGATAATACATGTACCTGCTCTACATGCCCCATTCTACATCCTTTCTCACCACATATAGACCGGCTCGAATTCACTCACTCTCCTTACAATCTGACATTATTCGAACCTACTCCACTTGATTCACTCTAGTTCCGGTCTGACCATACACGAACCTGCCTCACTTGCTCCATTCTACTTTCGATCTGATCAGTAGTCCTACACTACTGGTCCAATTCTACTTCCGGTCTGGCTACACATTGACCAATTCTATTTGACCCTTTCTACTTCCAGTCTGACCATTCATTGACCAACTCCACTTCCGACTGTACTTCCGGTCTGATCATACTTTGACCAAATCCGTTTGGCCCATTCTACTTCCGGTCTGATCATAAATTGACCAATTCCACTTTGGCCATTCTGCTTCTGGTCTTACCATATACAGATATCTAAATATTCTAGCTAAATAAAATTATATAGGGAAATAGCTAAATTAAAAACTTCCAAATGTTCTCTCGAATATTTAATTAAAATGCTTTAATTAAATAACGGACCGATTAGACTTCCTCCTGCAAAAGGACGTTGTTACGAAGGAATTGCCGCACGTCTTAAGAAATAACGAAGATCATTCCTACTCCACCGAATGAGTCATAAATCAATTTCAAAACACGAAATATACAGACCATATTTTCTGAATCACATCCAAATGTTACCGTTCTTTAATCTTTTAGGATCAACATTTCCTTTAAAATCTCTCTAAACAACCTCATTGTTCATCACTCGAAACACTTACAACATTTCGAAAACCAATTATCATAAAATCAGTCAAGTTTCAATTTGAAGAGAACCGTAAAGAATGCGACCTAAAATATGTGTTACCCGACCCGGAAATGGGCTCTCAAAACAATATCGGCTGCATTGCAACTGAAACGTCGTCAATTACCCTTGGCCGCCGATTGGCGCGCGTCAACGGCCATAAACCGAACTAAATATCGGCGCGGGTTTGGCCGCGGCGCCATTAGCTCGTTGGCGCATTGTGAATTCAATCTTGTTGAATTTACCGTCAGCGTCCGAGCGCGGATGCTCGTATTCCACGTTTAGTCGGACGAGTGCTTGTATTTTATTATCGGCAGCTTTTCGCGTTTCGTATTTCCTCTTTTACGGGTCTTTCCTGTTTTGAGTCGGTGCGCGCGCGATCTCGCTGTATAGCGGGCGCGCGTCTACATTGGCCGCCGAACAGTCGCTTTTCACAAAGTCAGCAGGTCGTTTGGAGTGCTTCGAGCGTGAAGCATTCCTCGCGAGAACCCCATAAAATCGGCTTACCGCGATACATGCACAGCCACGTGGTATAGAAAATCACACTCGCGTTAGACTTTATCAAATAAAATGCAAGGGCACGAGTGTGTGTGCGCAGAATGAGGATAACTGAAAAGCCGCCAGACCTGGAATCGATGCGGGCGAAAAACATTTCAGACCGCCGACATTCGGCTCGAATGTAAGAAAGTTGTCCTGGATTGTCTTGGAATGAATAATTACAGGAATGACAGTGTAAGGCATAGTGGGAAATGTTTTTTTCGCGATTTTTCGTAGCAGAAGACAAAAGTCGCGAAAAAACGGTTTTCTCGATCATGCCATTTTAAAATTATGATTTGTCAGCCAGACATTTTTTTTTTCGGAATACGGAAACACGACGAGAAATATAACACTAAATTTTCACTTGACTTGACGCCAAATTAGCGTCAAGTCGACGATAATAAGGACGGAAATGGAACATTTTTTTAGAGTGTGGCTCCGATATGGCTCTACCATGTATTTTTTCTTTACAAATTAGCCATTGATACCTGAAAGATAAATTTTGCATTTTGTACATTTGGACTTATTGTCAAGGGAATGGGTGGTTAAAGAGAAACAAGAATAGTTTCATTTTCAATACCACGCACAATTATTTTAAATTGAAAAAAACTCGAATGACCAATTAGATATAACAAACGTTTCTTTTATGCGACAGTACAAAAGACTTGTTCGTTTGACTGATGCTCATTTGACCGTTATATTTTTAATTTCGCTTGTGTTCTCTCTTGGCGAAACCACTACGAGAAAAAACATTGTCAAGAGCAACATCGAGAACATGAAAATCGATAATAATTATTACTGCGAGCGAAACACGGTCATGAATTACTATAAACAATATATTACATTTGCGGCGCAGCGATAGTACTGCTTTAATCACGAATGACTCGTGAAACTGAACCGACGATGTAACATGGAAAACTTCTGTTTTTTTACTGAATGAACTCATCGTCGCTTGTTTATAAATTATTCATAATCGATAATGGAGATTATTTCTTTGGTAAATATAATATATAATTTTGTGAATTCTGTGACAACAGTTGAAATTGTTTGGGAATAGAAGATACAACATATTTGTTCGATAGAAATGAAATATTCAGTCTACACCAAAATAAATATAATTGCGTCCTTTACATTACTTTCCTCGGTGTTGACATGTTCAATAATGTAAATTATATGTGTATCGCTGATTTCAATAACAAATATTATATTAACATATTCATACCGAAATTTGTTGTTACATTATAACAGCCCTTGTCACTGTCCGATGATCTCGATTAACATTGAAAGCGATAAAAAACTAAAACAAACTCCTATTAAAAGTGAAAACTAAATTTGTGAAATTCACTTTGAAGAATTAAATCGAATATACCCATTTTTGCCTATATATATTAGTGTATATATTGTTGCACATATGTTGCATATATGCTTGCATTTATGTTGCATATATGTTTGCGTATATTTTATATAATGTAAAAAAAAGTAAAAAAATTACATGTAACATATACGTTTCCATATATGTTACATGTATGTTGCAAATATGTCTGCTATATATGCACCACATTTGTTTAGATATGTTTATATATGCACCATTTCAGTGTTTATAAACAATGCAATTGATAAAGAGCAATCGACATTCTAACTCAATCTTATAATGCGTTTCCGAACAAGCAGAGACAATATAACGCCAAGTAGCGAATTGTCGAACAGTTTCGTATCTCATTGCCAATGTCGCTCTCACGTCGTTTGGCAAGTTCTCGTGACAACGTCGAAGTAACGGCTTTTCTACATCTTCTGATGTTATATCGACATGAAATATCGACCTTGCTGCAAAATCAGAAAATCACAGTTATTACGATGATGTTTCAGATATCATACAAGGTTGTTTCAGGACTATCATCATATATCATGGCATTATCGCTAGTACTTATAATCGTAAAATCGATAAAGAGGTATCCATTGTTTTTCGCAATTATCTTCATATTCCCGCCTAATATAGTATTAAACATTCTTGGTGCAATGGACGAAACATGTATTTAAACAATTATTAATAATTTCCTGAATCGATGCAAGATGTTAAACGCCAGTTCCTGAAGAATTGCCAGCGAAGCGCAGCGTAGCCGGTGATTATTTCGACACGACTGTATAATTGTATTAACGTCTGCGTGAGAAATTCATCAAAACAAAGCAGAGTTCTTATAATGTGCCTTATACACATACAGCCTGATGAAATTGGCTGAGATTGAAAGCGGTCAGCCAGGGAAAATTAACTGAAAGCAAAAAGAGAAATAAAAGAACTTAGTGAAACAAAGCAGAGATAAACGAGGAAATAAAGATGAGTTGAGGAATAAGAAAAGCGAATGAAAAGTGACCCAACTTCCTTTCTCATTTCACGTTACTTTTCCTTCGCGAGACGATGTATTTTCTGCCTTTTCGCTTTCCTCGAGGGACGAGTTGGGAAGGCAAGGTGAAAATACGTGAGAGGTAATGATGCTCCCGCACGATACAAATTGAATCTTTACTTTCATTTCAGCCATTCCGCGCCCCTCAATACCACCCCTCCCCCGAACTCTGTCCAAATCGATCGCTCCTTCCAGCAAAATTGCCGATTTCATAGTAATTTCGAATTTGCTTTTGCCTCAGCTCGGCTCTTAATAAAAGTTACTTCATTTTCAGTGTCGTGTTTCTCAGCTGCGAAACTTCGGACGCGCTACTTATAATATCCATCATTTTCAATTCGGTCGTTTGAAAAAGAATCGGGTCTGTTTCAGATCATGCATTCTTAAAACAGTCTATTTATCGTGAACGGAATCCTTTTATTATGAAAAGATTTTCCGCTTAAATTGTGCATAAAAGGAAGTCCTTTCATAATAAAAGGAATAGTTTTAATGCAAAACTTCTATCTTCAATTTAAAATAAATCCATTCTACATAAAATTAAGTTATATTAAGATAAACGGATTTTCACAAAATGACAGTCTTTTGAAAATAACATGAAAATTTTTAAGAGTGTGACTTAACGTCGATTACATTGCAATGTATGTATTTTGGTACGACGCTGGAAATTAAAAACAATAACACATTTTTTGTGGAGTGAAAAGAAAAAACAATTCCGCAATCGAACGATGGCAAAAAAGTCATTGGAATTAGCAAAATTAAAAATGGACGATTGTAAATCTCATTGTCGATCTGCAATTCCGACGAGAGAAATTAATTCAGTTAATTTACCTCTCCAGACGCATTGATTTTCTCATTGACAACAATAATTTTGTCGTTGTGTTTGCTTTATGGAAAAAGAACGGCGGTATTAGTCGTAATTATCGCTTTATACATTTTCATCGTTTGTAAATATGGCTTCAATCATGCATGGCCCCAGGCAATGTACGTTCTATAAACTTTTTTGTATTTATTTTCGATTGGCGCTTCGTTATTTCTTTATTTTCAAAACCATCTGTAATTTGATGAAGGCTGGGATTTTAATTGTTCCGTTTAACGTTTGCAGTATCAGTATTTGACTATTCAATAATTAGGACACGATGTGAATGATTAGGGCGAGGTTTTCATTCCAAAACGTTAAACCTTTATTTAGACAGCTTTGAATAAGCACACTCCGGTGAAGTTCGCAGTCAAAATTACGATCGGAAAGGTAAATTTGAGCGACGTGAATGTGTACGTTCTGAAGCTGTTGTAAACAAATTAAGCACAGTTTTAATTTTGCATCATTCGAAAATTCGGTGATATTCGGTTACGGTTTGCTTTAAGAGATATTGTAAAATGGAAAAGAGGATTCGTGGATAGTATTTTTACAATATATAAAAATATGTGGCTCTACGTGCATTAGCAGTGTTTATATTTTATGTTAATAATGTGTCATGGTTGAATAAAACTCTTTTTCCACAACTTTTTTTTACTCACTTAAGCTCATATTTTACTTCACACTTCCATAAAAATATCCTCCACAAGAAGTTTATAAGTAAAAAAAGCTTACCGTATTATGGTTTATACGAGATTGCAATTTTTATACCAAAGAACATAACAGTGAAAATATTGAAATGGTGTTAAAGTAGTGTTTCCAGGGTTGTGCAAAAATGTCACATGCAAAAATGTCACTTGAAATATAAATTTCATTGTTTAAAGGTGAAATACATTCCATTTCATTACATTTATTTTCTTTATTAGAATGTTGATTTAAGGTTAGGTAAGTAACAAGTAGACATACACTGGTCCCTCGAGATAGTGGACTCCGCGTTAGATTCCCTATCCCCTCCACTACTGAATGAGCCGCAGGGCAACAGGGCCGTATCAAGCATGAATATATATGTATGTACAGCAGTTCGCTTTTAGATTCAGTTGTATTACATATTTTTATGCATTTAAAATGTATAATAACTCATTTTTATAATAATAAAAAATAATAATTTTTAGCATATATTTTCTGTTTCTCAAATTGTGTTTAAATAATAAAAAAAAATATTGTTAAAAATTAATCAAAAAATAATTCACAAATAATATTTTTTATTTTCTAAAAAAATATACTAAAAATTCAATCAAACTGTAGATAAGTTGCGACGGCCCTGAGTTCCCGTGTCACAGTACGCGCATCAACGCTGATAAACAGCCTGCGCAGGTACTATAGTGGAATGCCCCCGAGCAGTCCACTATCTTGAGGGACCAGTGTATATCGAAATGTTACCTAAAAGTGTAGGAGCTTTCTGCAAAATCGAAAATCACTAAATTCACTTTAACAAATACGAGACAACTTTTACACTTCATCGAGGAAGCAACGACTCGTGAAAGTGCGCTCCGATCTCAAGTCGTAACAATGAACGGCATTATATTTTCAAAATAATTCGTCGTCAAGATAAGGTAATGCCGGTGCGTCGTTGTTTCGTCTTAAAGTAAAACCTTATCTGGTCAGGAGGTTAATCTCAGGATATCTTATGCGCGAAATCTTATCTCTCAAACATTCAGCGTGACGTTCTCAGTTGAACTAACTTTTCTTGTCGCATGTAAAATAAACGCATTCGTCAAGCTGTTCCTACAAGGCGGCACGCTGTTTGCGTCAGGACGTTGTAACTTAATCGTCAATTTTAACAACTCACTGCAACAACTCTCAATCCTCCCTTGAATTTCGTTGCCCCATCACCTACTTTATTCGCGAAAACCCGTTACATGATCATCACGAATCGCACTTTAATTGAAAATTCACCTGTTTTTGTATCCCTCCAAGACATCAAACTTAAGCCTTCGTTCTCGAATTTTCGAAACTTGTTGAACTACACCAGTCACCGAAACTTGTACGGCTTCGGTCGTGCGGCGCTTAATTAATTACATCGCCTGAAACGTGAAATATCAAAGTGTTGTAGAATCCGGTGTAGGTTGCACGAAAGTTGTAGTTACGATAGCGCATAGTGAGAAAAATCGAATTAGTCATCACAACCAGGAAATAAATGGTTGCTGAAAAAAATTATGCGAACGGCGATTTTAATAGTGAGGGTCAACCATTTTTCGGTCGCAGTAACCACAATAATATTTACTTGCACAACACCCATTTTTAGGTTAATTTCAGCGTAGACCATAATTTATAGATTCAGTGACCATACACTGTTAAACAGAACTGTAAATTAAGAGCGCAACTCCGAAACTTCAATTTTTGACATTCAACTGTCAACAGATATTTATTGGTTTGATAATTCTGCAACTGACTGGGAACAAGTTCAAGATAATTTTCGAAACAAACTCACAAATTAAAGTCACAGTTTATTGCCTTGGATTCTAACCTCAAACGGCGTTTCGCTGATATACTGAGGGCAAAAGTTTTGTTTATTTCAAATGTAAGTGCGATGCATTGCATATTTCAACATTTCTACAAATAATAACTGGGATATTATTTGTTTAATTTGAGGTTAGAATGAAGTGTGTGACACATATAGTGCGTATTATTACCTACCTTAGTAAAAATTGTGATCGGTCATACCACATCAGAAATGTGGCCCTTATCAGGAATCAAAGTGGAAAACGTGATCAGAGGATTCATGATAAGAACCATATAAGGTATTCTAATGAGGCCTTGAGTCGAATATAACGCTAAATTGGAGTGGCCCTGGTGTGGGATGCCATATCAGGGCCTCATCTGGTATGGTTATGATACGGCAAACTGATCATGGCCATATCAGGTTTTGATCAAGATACCATATGTCCTAGAAAGACCAATTTTATAAATGCCAGATCAAGATGTGACAAGAAAAGCCACATCATAATACGGTAATATGACTAACATATCAGGATGACTTATGTACAAGTGACTTATGTCGCTAGTACATAAGTCATCCTTAATTAACTCACTCAGACTGAGTTGACTCACTGCTAACTGAGCATCAAGTTCAATACTCGACTAAGTCATCGTGTTTTTTTTTCGAGACAAAGCATTATCTGGTTTTCTTAACATGTCCATATCGATTCCAAGCGTTACATCCGTGGTCAGGATTTTATGTGGATTTTATGTGGCCTGATGAGGACCTGATCAAGTTATATGGTATCCTCATCACGCCTTCATTTCAGCATCACCGCAATTTTTACTAGGATACCCAGATATAACATAAATTTTATATACATCTAATATATGTATAATATACGTATATTATATATATTACATCTATTTTATGTACGAATGTCTATCTAATTTAAAAAATACACATTACAACTGCTTTCACAAGCAATGAGTACGGAGGGACAACACAAACACATGACATAAACAAGGCATTACAAGGTTCCGAGAAAGGTGTTGAGTTGTCAACATTTGCGAGTCGTGGCTCGACTTCAAACATGCACTCCCGCATTTGCCTAAATGTTCAGAGAACCACGAAAACCTGGACAGAGTGGCCGGCAATGGGGACTGAACCCACTACCTCCCGAATTACAGTGCGTAGACAAGGTATCGCTACCAACTTAGCTACTGCCTCGGTCTCTATCTAATATATGTATAATATACATCTTGTTCTATCGGAGCAGTTACAATCGAACTGTAATTCTTCACATAATTATTATTCACATAACCATTTGTATAGTTGTTCTAACCGTAGCTATGTTTGCCATAATCATTCTTACATTAGAAAAGAAGGTGTCTATATTTTGTTTTCAAACACTTTTCCTATCTCCTAAATCAAAGTGTTTCAAAATAAGACACTTGTTTTTATAGTGTATGGTTACAATACCAATACTTTCTCTTACTATACTTCATGGTTAACATCCAAATTAACAATTTCATCCTTATAATACTAAATTTTGCTATAACTGCATCGATCGCCGAATGGCGTCGAAGATGCTGCGAGCGCCCAGCAAAAAAGAGTCGACAGAGTTGCTAAATCCGGTTTCGCCCCTGCGGACGTTTGCCCTTTATTTTGTCAAGCCGTTCCTGTCTGATGGGGTTGTTTCTTGGGCCACGTAGCTGCGCGCCGTCGAGACGACAGGCCTTCGCAAGCGAACCGATCGGAAAGAATGGCCCGACGAGGGACAAGGGGCGACGCGAGGAATTCATTGCAGTTTTATTAGCCGGGAGGAAAAGTACCTCGCGTTACGGCCACTGCAGTGACATTTACTACTGAAAGCATGGACTTGGATGGACCCGAGAGGTCCTCCCCGGTAAGCTGATTTCCGCGACGATACGAGAATAAGCCGCGCTGCAACGAGGTCACCTATCTCGCACCGCCGGGATCGAACTTCAAAATATATTCCAGGTGACTCGCTTCGCACGCGAATTGTTATTCAGCGGTTGCGCGAGCTCCGAGTGGCGCCAAGTTGCGTTTCTTGTCGAGAAACGTCGCTTGTTTATTTAAGCGCGGGAGATCATGCAACAGCTTTAATAATTATGCAGGACCTGCGTTTAATTCGGTGCAGGTTTTATCGCGAGGGAAATGCGCGTTCACAGCACCTGAGTGCAAAGTTCCAGCACGGAGAGTCTCTTCTTTATTTCATTGGCGGAGCAGGAGGATTCGGGGTATCGATATTTGATAAACTGATTTATCGGGGAATCTGTTTAAGTGATCGCGCGAAGAAATAATTAGTTTCGAAAAGTTGGCGCCATCAGCGATAATTAATTATTTTATTTACAAGCGCTGGGAAGCGCGGTGTAATTATCTCTGTCACTTGAGTAATTCGGAAACGCGCACTCGATATTTCACACGCGACGAATTTTAATATACGGCATATGATTATAAATCACGCCCATCACACGTGCTAACGAAATTTATTTCCAACTATTGCTCGTTAGAAATAAATCTTGCAAGGTATTAATCAATTTGCGCTGTCGGGAAATGTCTGTTAAATACGTTACTTAGGAAGCGGCGTTTTAGGGGATAAGATAAGGTGACTTGACGTTGTTATTATAAGAATCAGCTACAATAATATTTAATGTAATAACGTTTAGTGAACTGAAAGTAATGCACGTTATTTTTATAATAGCTATTGTAAATAAGAGTAATAATGGAATCAATTATGCAACGGAATTAAATTAAATGCATGAATTATTTAGGCAATTTGCGTTTCGAACCAAAATGCACCCGTTTGTTTGTGTTTATTGCAGACACACACTGACGTACAAGGACAGAAAAATACGCCATGGAATGATTCAAATACTCAACAATGAATGTACTTCGTCGGGTAAACATTATTTAATAATGTTTAACGAAGTTTAATTTATATCAATGGATCAACAATGCTATTGCAGTAGGATTAAGTCATCTGTGCAAGATTTAATCTTAAACTTCACAATGCGAAATTATTTGCGTTTCATTGTAACGTAATATAAACTCTTTGTGGTTTTTAAGAAATTTCTCATTTCGAAACAATTTATTTGAATGTAACTGAAGGTAAACCGAGGTTTTTTATTTTCTTGCATCGTGATTAAACATTATATACGTATTATATTTAAACCAACAACAAATTTTAATTCAGTTACTGAAAATTTCTTCTTTCATTGGATGATTAATCTGAAGGTTGAAACATATAATACAGGCATTTTACACTTATTAAGATATTTCATCCCAACGTGGTTACTTGAAGGTGATATTAGCGTGAAATGGGATACAATTAACGTACATCATATTCAATGTAAACGTAAAATACGTATTGTTCGTTGCAAGCTGAAAATTAAATTATCCTTCATCTTACGTTCAACGGGCATCGAGTATTACATTCATCATAATTATATTTTCATACATCTATGTTCCTCGTAATTCACACAAGACGTTTAGACTAATAATAGTTAACTAATTAGCAACTGTTAGTTTATTCTTATTTTTCCTAGTTGACAAAAAAAACATATATTTAGATAGATTAAATGAAATCAATTTTTTGTTTACCTTTCGTAAAATCTAAGTTGGAAAAATCCCAGCTGTTCCGGGCTTGCAAGTATTGATAAGAAAGTGCAACTGATTTTATGTACATTCTTTAACGAAAGAACGAAAAAAATATTCAAATGAATTGAAATTGTGCTCAGTTGTAATACGATTTCATAAAGCACTTAAAATGTCTCCTCTTTCCCGGGGCTACATTGGATAAGTGGGAAATCGAGGAAGGATTTTCTGTTCATTGGAGATGTCAAATTATATAAAAGATAAAAAGACAATCGAAGGCATTTAAAATGATCAATATCGCTCGTTTATACGACTTGTTTATAGCTCTGTATTTATTGTAAGATTTAAAAAATCGGTAACCGTAATACCTATTCTTCAGTATTAATAATTGTATGAACCATTCAAATATGTTTAATTCACTTACAGTTAACAAATTTTACACTAAAAGAGTATGATTTCTGTAGTTTGAAATCATTAGCTGTTGACCTTAAAGTAGCAGAATTTATAGTAATTCAAGAAATTCTTGTTGATATTGTAGTTGACTGACGATTAATTTAAAAAAGAAATGCATTTGCATTGTATATTTCAAGTCAACAAGTGAAACACTGTTTAAAGTTTAGACAATGTTTCCTCTATGATGACTCAAGGAAGACCGTAAATTCTGAGATTCATTATAATACTACCCAAGTAAGGATCCAACTAGTTTTCGGCGAGTTAATCAAGGCGTTAACCTGGCTGTAGCAAGTTGTACTTGTCTAGAAAAAACTGGTAAAGAAATTATCCAGAAATTGACAAGTGCAACTTGACAAGTTATAACTCGTCAGAATTTAGTCCAGTTTTTCACTTACTAAATTAAAACTGTTCAGAACCACACTAGGTCCTGGCAAGTCAAAAATGTCTGGTTTATACTTGCTTTTTACTGAACAAGTTTCGAACAGTCAACGTTAATGAAATATTTAATAATATAGATATTCAAATTGTCTTACTTGTAAATAAATGCACAATTATATTTGTAACGACTACTGTTGGAAAATTACTACTTTAAGAATTAATTAATTAATTTAAATATATAACGTAATGAAAAATTCATAATATAATTATGCTATAATATATTTATATAATAATTAATAATAAGTCATGTACGCAATAATCAATAATACAAACTTATTGTGATTATTAAATTGTTTTACTCGCTAATTAATACAATTAAAGATTCGTTGCACAATTTTAATAACAATAAATATCCTTAAATAGTTTTAAATATTTAATTCGACAAATAATTTCGATCAAATTAACTCTGCAAAAAATAGATAGAATATTTTTATCATAGAAATGAATCGAAAAGAATTGGATTTTTAGCCAAATTCAGCATTCATTAGAATTGACTGGAATTCATTATTCGAATAATGAATTCCAGTCAATTCTAATGAATGCTATAAATAGTTGAATGAATTCCCATTCAAGAGTTCAAAGTAAACTTTTACAAAATTTCAACTGGAACTGAAAAGAATAGACGTTTTGTCCAGATTTGAATCCAGATTTTTAATTATGAATTAAAATGTGATTATTAAATATGAATTATGAATTCAGAATCTTTCCACTGAGGAATTTAGCAATATTTGTTTCTATCAAATACTTTTTGCACTGAAAACATACTTTATTCACGAAAAATCACTTGCTCGTATAAAAAGCTAATATTTCAGTATAACATATTATTCATTTCCCACCACACTATATCATTTTATATAAAACGCCGCTCATTCATTCTGAGCTACAATAATGCGAAAACAACCGTATTGTGGCACCCGGAACATTCCTCCCGGCGCAGATAAATCCACAGCCCAATGCTCCTCGTGCCATATTCCGCTGATAATCATGCATTTTTCCATTTCGCCTTGACGTTTCTTCCGCATCACGCGGCTTTAATCAATCACCGGCCCTTTCTTGCCCAATCGACTTTATTTCATGCCGCCCGCGCAATCCATCTAATCCCCAAATTACCCGCGTAATTTTTATTCGATTACCCTTCGTTTATTCATTTTCGGTCACTTAATTTCCAATTCATCATCCCGATTGCGCCCGTCCGATTGGTAATCTCCAATTCATTATCGCCATTGTCCGCGCGACGCGATCACGTGAGCGCGAAATATAGAAAACCAATTTGCAAAAGTAATTTATGAAGCGTTCGCGCGATCCGCGAATAAAGTCGGACGGAAATCAAATACGCGAGGTACAATGCCGAGCAGTCAACGTCCGCGTAGAGAGCATGCTCTCTTGACAGTTTGGTTGGCGGTTCGCCAACGTCAGAGGTCAGTCGATTCAACTAATCTAAGTTGCGTGGCGCGACTTGGCGTTTCTCTACAATACCCTCCGGGTTCGTCTTAGCGCCGGGACTTTAGCGCGCATAACCTTTTGCCCTCGGTCACCTCCCTCCTTTCACCTCGCCCGCGGCCAGATATACAGTTACACAGCCACTTTGAGTTACACCGTGGTATCTCGCGTTCACACCCCCGTTAACTCCCATATCGACCATAAGGAGTCTTGTCCACTATCTCCGGTCTGGCCTTGACGTCGTAATTTGATAACTTTGTATACAACAGCCGCGGTGTACCGCATTGTTACCGTCAGGATCCACGTAGAAGACAGCTGTTAAGAAATTTATTCCGAAGTTTCCGGCGAGGCCCCCGCGCGCGCATCCCACTTTTCAACTTCGCATCCTTATTTTGTTTCAGCCACCTTTTTTCGAGCGCCGCATCGTAACCAAGTTGGCATCTATTTAAGGGCGCTAATTTGATTTTGATTCGGGGTTTGTGTTGCGAGTTTGCGCTTTTTTATTATTTTGCGATCATTAGCGGTGATTTAATGGCGAGGGAATGTGAGATTCGCACTGGAGATCTCGTGGGTTGTTTTTCTTTCAATTTTAGGGATAGTGAGAAAAGAGAAATTTGTTGGTTTGCGGTGGTGATCGGTGTAATGCGACACCTAGACGAATATCGTGTAACTAAAATTTCAGCGCGGTGAATGTTTTAAAGGTAATAACACTGGGTGGCGAATGGTAGATAAATATTAATTGTAGGTAATGACGTTGAATCTGCAATATTTCATTCTTCGATCACATGTATTAAATTTTGTCATTATCGCTGCGTCGTTATCTTTCGTCCGTGATCGAGCAATTATCGAAAATTGGCCAAATATCGTACTAGGAAACAAATTGTTTCATTATTATTAATCCGGTCGGATGATTATGCGCTATGATTTTCGCAGGTTCGGAATTTTGGAAGCAGGTGTATACCGCATAATTGCGTTTACGAAAATTAGAATTGGTTGGTAAAAACCTTCAATCAAGATTAAAGGAAATACGTGAAAAGTGTTAGCAAAAGGCGAGAAATGTTTATCGCAAACTAGATTCCAAGTAGAAAAGTTGAGCGAAGATAAAATCTTTTTTTCTTATTCTGACAATATTTTGACAATAAATTCAAAAAGTCTTTTTAGAAT
Source organism: Ceratoteleas bidentatus (assembly GCA_022817645.1). NCBI lineage: Eukaryota > Metazoa > Arthropoda > Insecta > Hymenoptera > Scelionidae > Ceratoteleas > Ceratoteleas bidentatus. The sequence goes on from JABFPB010000106.1 coordinate 39,953, forward strand.
TTCCTTAATTTTTTAGATTTCAGATTTAGATTCACTTATCTGAGTTCATTTGTTTCTACTGAAAATATAGTTTGACACCTCAAAAGAATAAAATCGTAACTCAAATGTCACATTTTTACTTTGTAACCTAAGATAATTTTTGACACTTGAAAAAAATCATAACAATTTGGGTATCACTTTTTAATTTTTACTGTTTTTTAAATTGAATTCTACACAAACTTATACATTTTGAAGTAAAACCAATAAATTAAAAACACCAATGAATTTTATTGTTTTAAAAACGTGAGGAAACTTATCATAGGTTACAAAGTAGAAAAGTGACTTATAAGATACGATGTTATGCTTTTGGAGTGTCGAGATGATACCGTAAAAAATCAGTTGCTTAATTCAGTAAATTAAGATAATTTTTAGACGAAGGCCTGGACATTTAGGGCACCAAAAAGTTACTCTATTATTGAAATGATAATGTATTTTTTTGTAGTTTCGCTAGTACAAGTTTTCTTAATACCATTCAACTATTTTTTAATATTAATAAATAAAAAAATTAAATCTAAGATTTCGAAAATCAAAAACAAAATCTAAGATTTGTTAAAATGTGTTTTTCTTTAATTACTTGAAAATAAAATCATTTATATTTTCATTTATATTTGTTTTATAACTTCAACTGCGATGATGTCATATTTCTTTACTCTGCTTTATTTAGGGCTACAAAAAATATTTGTTTAAAATTTCTTTAACATTTATTAATTATTTGTCAAGCATATATCTTTAATACTACACTGTAAATTCTTCTCATTTTGTATTCTATCGATGCTCTCACTCATAAAATATTAGTTAGTTAGTTTTTACCTGAAAATCTTAATTGAATTACGTATAACTAAAACTTGCTTAACATGCCATGCTGTTCTCATTTAACTCAATGTTAACTTTAAATTTCAATACTTAATTTCTCCAGAACTATACAATAAAAATTGATGAAATTTCGGAAACTAAAATTTATCATCATGTATTTTACATATATTTTTTCAAAGTTTAACCTTTATTTTCACTTTTTGTTTCACCGTCCTTAACTCAAGAGCCGCGGTGTGAAAATGATTTTCCATTCGTAAGCAATTTTCGTATTAATCAATAACAAGGGCCCCCAATTCCGCGGCGTTAACTGTTTTGCTCGAGCGACAAAGCAGTGACTGTGCATGACATCCATACATAATTGAATTGTCTTTCTTCGTCGTGGCTAGGTTATTTTATGTAACGCCTCGTGCGTGAGACGCCGCTGAATTGTCAGCGTTGCGGATGGTGTTAAAATTCCAAGACGATTAATTCACTGGATGCGCGGCATCCCGACTTCGCGTCAATGCTGGAACTACAATTCGATATTCCTACTTCGAGAAGCCACTGCCTACGGGCCTTGTTAACTGCTCGGCAAACTGAGTTAACGTTTCTTACATTACAATTGGCTTCGGAATATTGCATAAGCCATAATTGCAAAGGGAACGTCGAATTTATACGCCCAGACTGCCGAAGAGATTGCGCACACTCGGGACACGAATTACTGATGAAATAGACGTTCCGCGTGGTACATAAAATTTTATCGATATATAAATACGTACTGAACGTCCGGGCGCGATTCGCCGCCATGTTAATTGCGTGATTATTCTTTCATTGCTCATATCCCTTCGATTCGGTGAATTTGTTTATGTGGATCATTCGATTACGCGATACCTGTTTTACTGCTATAAAAGTGTTTTGTATGATCTTCCTAATTGGCATTAGTGGTTTTCATAGCATTTTTGCAAACCTTGAAATTTTAAAGTAAGGGATTTTTGCAGTTGAGTACTGAATCAGTAAGGGTATAATGGGTTCGAGTCGACACAAGCCAAATTGACGATTTTGAGAATTTGCGATTTCGGTTTAATCGGCGCTTTTATTTGGTATTGCGATAAAATATTTGACGCGGATCGGAGTAAAGTTTGACCTGTGTGCAATAATAGCTGAATAACACATTTTCATCAAATTTAGTGCTTATGTTAATATCACGCATCAAACTGCATGACCACACATTGCATTATGTTTAGTATTGCTACGTATCCTGACAGCATATAAGCGCAATATAAACACTCAGCATGATCGAAACGTGGCATTTGTCTGTTATTGTACAAGAAATAAATTGTTTTCACGTCCATAGTGGTTCGATCCGTAAGGACTTCTCACCTTTTATTGCAACTTTAAAATTAAACCAGAATGAAATGTAATTGGTGACTTCGGAAAGCACCGACATGATTCTGCAGTTTTTCTTCTGACAGACCTTTTTTCTATTTTAATATTCTCAAAACTGATGGCGGAAATCTCTTCGAATATGTTGAGTCCTTATATAAGTTGCAAGTGTCTTTCGCCTAATTTGCTTCGTTCGCTAAGATGTTCTAATCGTTGCGGAAATTTTGAATAACATTAACAATTCACGCGAAAGCTGTTGCTTAAATAATTTAATCAAAGAGGACCGCTGCGCCGACACTTAAATTCGATGAGCGAATCTTCATTCAGCGACGGCCTACGATATTAGAAAATCAAAAGCGTGTTTCAATTATAAATTAGATGCTAATGAATGTTCGGGAACTAATATTAATAATCTTTAACAGAATTTGCGCATCGCCCGTAGTTCGCGTGTCCCAATTTATTTAGCCGCCGCGCAACTTACTGTGCGTGTTGCATAAATCACGCGCAATAACTGGGCTTTTATTTTATACCTTTAATATACACTTTAAATTCGTAATTAAGGGTAAACGCGAAGCCGGCCGCGCAAAAAAATGAGATCAATATTTCAGCGATGATTTAAAGATCGCGGGAGTATCCCGCTAAATGGAATGTTCCATTTATAATGCACAAAGCGCGTCGTACAAGGTTTGCAAAATACTGTAAATTTGTCCATGGAAAATGTATGAAACTGAATGCAATTTTCCCTCGTGGAATCCGTTTTGTTGATGCGGCTTTCAAGATTCGCGTATTTAATTAAAATGTGATAGACACGCGATTCAGTTAAGCTCCTAATTTTGTCCTTGAAATTCAATTTCGCTCGCTGCGCGGCGGCACTCGGCGGGCACGTAAGCCAAAAATTGTCGATGAAATTCGCCAAGGAAAACCAAATTTGGCAGTCAAGTCACCGGGCCGAATTCTGCCGTCTTCAATTGGAAACGTCGGTTCATTTCGATTCCTCTTGCTCGAGACAATTACAATAAAATCCGTCTAAAGGCGTTTTTCGCTCGTATTTCGGCGAAAATAATTGAACGTCCCGGCCGAATTCTACGTGGCGGAATGTTCCGTTCAGGCGTCACGTTGTTTTGTCGGGTAAAAATGTCTAAACGCGGCATTTCCACGCGCAGCGTCGCCTTTACGTTCGCCCTTTATTTCGAACGCACAAATGAAGTCCCGGCAATGTCGGCGAGCAAAATAAGATCTTAGGTACATTCGGGCGGGATCCATTATGCAAATAACAAAGTATGACGAAAATTTTGCGACACGCCGCGAAAGAAAGTATTCCATTGAAACTCGCTTGCCACGGCGTGTCTCTAATTATTATCAACGTCCCTCGGCGTCTTCGTTAAGGATATTACGTAAGCAACGCGGCTGCGTTTCCGGCGACTCCTTTTATCGCGGCAGATACATTGAAATTCAACAATTCGCAGCTGGAAATGCCGTTCCTCTTAAACCCTCAGACAGGAGAGCGGCGAACTCGGGGCAAAGTTATCGCACGTACTTCACCCGAGAGGTTCACTTACAGTGATTGTCCCACGGTGTCGGGACTGTCCATTAAAGTTTTAAGCAAGTTTCTCTCGCGGCTAACTCCCGCGCGTCGCTCTTTTTCAGCGCGACCGGGAGCTGGTTTCGTCCTTTTCCCGCGCGGCGATATTCGTATCGCTTTTTGCCGCGCAATCCCGAAAGAAAAGAAGTCGCGCTGATGAAACAAAATGATCCGTCTTACTTTGCCGCCGCGCGCCCGAAAGACACTTCCCGTGTAAGCAAATTCCGACGCCGCCAGGTGGGGTGAATAGTTTTGCGATCGGAGCGGGGTTTCGTTAGTGTTAATGCTAATTTATGGGCAAGTTGGTCCGGGCGGAGTGGCGCAAATTACAAGTATCATATTCTGGTTAAGAAATGTCAACCCGAATGTAACTCGCGGAAGGGAACTCTGTTGTAATTAGTCCGGGGTTATAACCAGGTAGCTGCACAGAAAAAAATGCATTAGTTGCTTTAATCAAATTCGTTGAAAAAACTCGTTGAACTGACTGGATCATCTGGTGAAATCGAATAAAAATTTGGTTACTACAACTAGGTTTTCATAAAATTTCGTTGAAACAAGAAGAAACTAGAACTTCTGGTTATCATGACCAGAACCACTGGCTGATTTTAAGTATAACCACTCTTAAAATAATCCGGTTGTTAGAACCGGAATCCTCCTGTGAGAGTTGGAATTTCCGATTGGCGCGACAAATTTTCTTATCACAAGAGGATTCCGGTTCTGACAAGCGTTACATTTTTAAGAGTGCAGCCTAGCCTAATTAAGATTATTCAAAAAGGTCAAATTCATTAAGGTCAGAAAGGTCAAATTTATCCAGCCCAAAAAGTTCAAATTCAACAAGATCAAACAGGTCAAATTCATCAAGATCAAGAAGGTTATAATCATCAAGGTCAAAAAGATCAAATTCGTCAAGGTCAAAAAGGTCAAATTTATCAAGGTCAAATAGGTCAAATTGTAGCCCAGTAATCTGAAGTACATCGTACATAGACACACCTTGACTAACCACTTTAAGGCAACCAGTATTCCTAAGATAAAGGATGTTGTTCTCACAACTGAACGAAACTTGTTTTACCTAAAATCTACCAGGGATAGCTATGACTATCTGGTTTTTTTCAGTATAGGTGGCAGATCGTAATTTGTCTCTACGACGCGCTTCAGTCGATTTTCGATAAAAGTGATTTTATTGCGGAAGAATAAGGTGTATCTAGTTTGAAGCCACGCATCCGCTTGCACAACTGCGCCATAATAATAACGACCTAACGCTCGACTGACACACGATCATCATCCCGCAATTTGTACCGCGTCACGTGAAACTGACCGTCTTCACCTGTCAGCATTCGCGAAATACCGAGCCATCCATCATCTTCGTTTCTTCGACGAGCCGCCGCAAGCACGAAAGGAATGCACGACAAAATGCACAAAATTCAATTAAACTTTATTCCCTGGCTACATTGGACGAGCGGCCAAAAATTGCCGGCGTCCAATATGACCGAAATTGTTCGGTTATGTCACCTGCGACTACGTACAAAGTCGAACACAGCGGCCGATGAAAAAGAACGAAATCGTCGCCGCACCCGCGCTAATAAACTTTTATCGAATGTTATTAATTTCCCCGATCAATCAACGCGAAACCGCTCGATCTGCCCGCTAATTGGACGCAGAATCAGAGTTTCGCGCGCAGATATTTTGCGTCTTTGTCTGGATGTTTCACGGGAAAATTGCACGTCCGTCGGGAAGAATGGCGCGCAAAAAGTTGCGCGCCTTGAAACCGGGGTGGCGCTGCGGCAAAAAGGCTCGCGGCGGCCGGGAAATCCCGACGTCTGGCAGTCTTATCTGCCAGCCGGAAGTCCTTTTGCAGACTGCGTTTCCGCGTTCGTTGACCGGACGACGTCGGCCCGTGTTTGCCGGCTCGATGTCGCGTTCTGCGACGGAAAGGGCCGCGCGGCGAATTTCATTTCTGGGTAACGTTACACCTCGGGAACCGTCGGGACCATTGTGTCGCCGGCCGGGGATAGAGAGACACTCGATCGCAGGACTCCATTTGCGGTTTAGCATAATGGAAACCCGACGCGTCGATGCCCCGGGCGTCGCGTCCTGCTGGTTTCTGCTCTTTCGCGTCGCAGCACCCTCGACGCCCCGGGCGCCTCTGTCGCCCGGACGCTATCTTAGGCGTCGCGACCGCATTTCACGGATCAAAATAAATAAGTCGCGGAGATGCTATCAAGGTAAATAAGTGGACGGTGTCCGGCGCGGCCCAGGACTTGGATGAAGTCGGGGATTATGAGGGACGTAGTCCGCAGATCTCGGGGTTACCCGGCTGACAGCGGGAGGAGGAGTGGGAAAAAGTATGGCGGTTGTTATGAGGGAAGGTGGCGCTATTGGGGTGGGAGGCGGGGGATAAAGTTGCGGCAATTTGCACAATTTTTGTTCTGGGGAGTGAAACATTTGTCGCGGGAAATGAAGGTGCTTTCTGGATTAAAGGGTTGATGAATTCCGGGCTTTTTGTTGGAGATGAAAATAGTGTGTGGAAATTAGTAAAGTTGTGGGATATTGAAAAAAGGGATGAATATTAGTATGAGGAGTTGGGGGAGAATTAAGGATGGTAATGACGTTTCCTTGTCAGGGATGATGGTCTGAAGATTGTCTGAAAGATTATGAAAAGTCTGAACTTTTTTTTAGACTTTTTTGTACTTGTTCAGAGTTTTCTTGTATGTGTATCAGAAAAATAGAATAATTATGAGTATAGAAGCAGTAGTCTGATACTGTCTGAAAAAATTTGAAATGTGAAAATGTAACGAAAAGAACATTTTCAGAAATTGTATCAGGCCAAAATCGAGTTTCTACATTCCAGTAGTTTACCAGTAAATTAAACTGGACATTGAATTCTGTACTGAAGTTATTATGACATAGGCTACCATTAATCTTTTTTGTAGACCATTCCAAACTGTTGTACGCCAATTAAAACGTCAAATGCAAAGCGGTTCACATGAAAATATTTCCAGCTTGAAATTTTGAACAATTTCACCTTCATTTGGAATGGACTTAAAAATGGAAATGTCATCAGAATTTTTTGCCGTATTAATAACCGATTACAAAATTCAGTTAACTCACATTTACTCATGTAAACCATAAAAGTGTGACCCGAAATTAACTGACCCGAACTCTATCAGCGGATTACGTTCTCAAACATGCTTGCGCCACAGCTCGTTAAACTTTACTAATATTATGTTTGTCACAAACTGTATACCTGCAATCTATTAAAAATTGGTTACTAATTTAACTTGCATATACTTCATCTTCTTCTTTTCATTAACAAAGTTCCTTGAAGTAATTTCACTCAAAAGTTGACGGCTGTAATTTTTGGAGGTTACAGCGTTGCATTATCGTTTATAATTTATTATTGCTGTACTCAGATTCCAATTTTCTGGGTAGTAGTTACATGCATCATAATGAGATCAGCTCGTGTAGCCACGAAATAAAAAGCACATGGCAGAATGTTTTAAGTTTTGCAAAAATTATGTCGCGTGCCGTTTGCAAAAACTCACTCTTCTACACTTTCCATCCTACAGCCTTTCACTCTCTCATTTTCGTCTAATAATCCATGCATTTCATCTTATTTGCTAATTACAAAATTCTCAACTTGACTTCAGACTCTTAAAAAGCGATGAAATGGACAAAAGGGTCATTGTGCTCTGAAAAAAACGTCGAATTTTTTGTTCTCCATGTCACAATACTACGTAGTTCGCAAATACCATGCCACCTTTAACGGATCAAAAGAAACATCTCAAAGAAGATGCGAAAAAATACGGGCGCGCGGGATCCCTTAGTACAATGTTGTCCGACGCCGACAATGGTAGATGGGCTTAAAATGGAGAAGTATTTCTCAGAGATCCCGCGCAGTAATTTTTCAAGCGGTCCGAAATTGACAAACGTCGACAGGCAAAGCTGCGGAGGAGATGCTCGTTTCGTCGATCCACGCCACGGAGATGATACCTGTTGATATATATCGTCGACCGAGTGATATATCATGAGGAAAGTCAGCCATTGTTGGTTGAGCCTACTTGAAATTTTTCCCCCCGCTCGGATTATGCGTATGCGTATTTCGAGTGCTGGCAATAAAGCACCTTAAAGGATGTTGCAAACGGAGACCCCGCGTCTGAAAGAGTCTGCTTACTTAGACTTGTTTATATTACGTAATTCAGCCTGAATAATCGAACTCGAGACAAGGAGGGCACTCCAGATGATTCGACTGTGTCGTTTTTCTACACGGAAAAGACGGCGGTATTCATTAGAACTTTTATGAAAAGAAAAGGCTTCGGAGAAAAGCATAAGGGATCATTTAAATTTGAAAAGGGGGAAACTGCCCGTTAAATAGAATGTATTATTTTGAATGTTGAAAATGACATTTTCGCATGTTATTTGACACGTATTGATGAACATTCTTAAACATTCGAGCGAAATGCTTTCACACTAACAGCATTTGCCACGGTTCAAGTGATTTCACGTGAAGTGCAGGTTTAATTAAAAAAGGCAAATTCAATTGACGGTCTTCAAATGGACGTAATCAACATTACAAAATGAAAATCAATAAAATCCAATTTAAAGAATTATTTGCGTTGATTTGGTTACGCGTTTAATTCACCTGGATTTAATTAATTATTGCCAGCGGACAGTTTTCCGCTTTTTAAATTAATTTTCACTCATTTGAAGTTGCGCTTTGCATCCCTTCCACAATCTACCCACACATGACAAACAAGTCTATTACATGCAAAACTGTTAATAACTGCATGGAGCACGAGAAATAGCGAGCAAAAATTCCTCATCATTCTCTCTAGACATTAAATAATTAAATTATCTCGAATTCGTGGCCCTCGTACATTATAAAATTATGCATTGTTAATAAACATAGTTTTCAGTTAACTTAATACATATTTTAAATATTCAATCTGTATATGCCCCAGTGTAATATTAACAACCCAGAAACTGAGAGCTACGCAATTTTTTTGTTATAGAAGGGCTGTGATGAGGGGTGTCAGCTAAGTTTCGTATCGCGCAGGCGTGATCGCAAGCAGCCGAAAAAGATGTTTTTTCCTTGGAGCGTCTTGTTGGAGCCGTTGCTGCTTCTAATCATCGTGGGTGGCAGCGGGGCCTTCAACGCGCGGCAATCAGGTAAGAGTGCCTAGTCGTTGATCAAGTCGAAAATAAACAACGGCCGGAGAGCGAGTACCAGCAATCTTGCATCTCTGATAAAATTCGCCGGGCGAAATTCGCGCTGGCTTGATTTGTTCGAAAAATCAGTCGCGCGCTTATTATGAGTCGCGTGTTATTGTCACGTCACTCTTAATTTGCAATGAAAGTTTGTACAATCGATACTGAGCCAAATTAAGGAGGAACCCTACCCCTAGTAGAAATTTGACAGAGTATACCTTATCTGGAGATTGGGGCCCTCATTGACTTTTATGGGCCCAAATGAGAGCCCTTTTTGGGCACTACGTGGGGGTATAACGGGGTGCCTATTGAGGACCAAAACAGTTTTCAATGGTATTGTCTAAAATATATCGTAGGATTTAAAATGACAAAATTACCAAAATAGCAGAATTCGAAAAAAATTCAGATTTTTCGAATCCCGCGTGAATACGAGAATTTATTTTTATTAATTCTGTTTTGTTTCTATAAAAACACGTTTAATGTGTTTCACGTATGATAACATAAAAATAATAATTACTTGCCTTTAAATTATTCAGATACTGCAGTGCTACCCTTCGGCTCTCAGACAATGGTCTACGGTATCGTTTTTACTACAATTAAACATGAGCAGTGATATTTTGCTATTCTCACTCGTCATAATACTGCAGATTGACCTTTTTGCTACTCTGAGCCGCTCCACTATTTCTCGTTGTACCTTCCTAAAGACTTTGTATCTGAAAATAACATATGGAGTAATATAATAATAATAATGTATGGAGAGCATAAGGACACCAAAAATGCAAGAACAAATGTTTCGATTGTTTTAAATCTCAGAGTACGGTCCCTCTTTAATCGCTTACTATTAAAATGAAGTACAAGAAGGAGCTGTCTAATTAAAACGATATTTTGGGGTTCGGTGCCACTTGATGAGACATTTCAAATTATGTGATGAATGGGAATTAGGGATGCGTTTTTTGTTCCGCAATCTGGGATAATAAATAAACGAATAAATTATATAAACTTTAAAGTTAAACTTTATTTAAATTTATTTTATTCACTTATGCATGTAAAAATAAACTTTTTTTAGCGAAAAGGCGTAATGAAACTTGATTGTACAAATTAATATTACTTCTTTAATGTATCTTTTCCATGCCGGTAACTTCAAAATATCGTATTGGCAGGTTTTCAAAGTCTATCTCCTCCAGTCCGCGTAGAAAAATGGAAGTCAGGATCGGGTTCGCGAGCCTCCATGTTGCCATTTTGTTGCCAGTCTAAGGGTCAGGTAATGAGATGGCAACGATCTGCCTGAAGGAAAATTGCATTGAGTCACAACAAATCTGTTTTTACTCAATGTAAATTGCTTTGCCTGAATGCAAACATTGTTGCTTCATACACGATTTTTATGAACGTTGGAAAATTAACATACCGTATCGGACAAGCGTAAACAATTGTTTTTTTCCAGTCTGGGGCCCGTGATACCCCCCCCCCTAAAAAAAGTAATTTGAAGAATCTCGAAATATTTTATATACCTCTAAAATATTGTTTCGATTAGTTCGCCCCTTCATAAAGCTGATTTTCAGCGTAAACCCCTCCCCACCTCAATGATCTGAACGAGTGCGCCATTTGGCGTAATTTATGTCGCGGTAGACTCAGTTCATTTATCAACTGCATTGATTATTGTCCGTTGCAGTTTCACGTACAACGCGAGCAAAGGAACTCTCACGATTAACGAGCCGGGAATAAGTTGTCCAAATGTCAAAGACGAACGAGCTGTGATCGTAGAGCAAATACGATTATCTGATCGAATTTTAATGATAAAGTTGCGTCACGCAGGCCCCGTCAAGTGACCGGCCGGATGAAAGAGCTAATCCGGCTGACGCACGTAGGTTACTACTACTTGCTCGATTCGTGACACGGGACAAGTTTGACGTTACAGCGGCGATAACTGGGCGCAACGAATTTCGAGATTCGGTTGTACGATTGGGCAAGGTGTTAAGTAACGTACTTTATTCGCAGACGAATGGAAAGCTGTCGTTTGCCGGACAAATTGTCGAGCAGTCTGGCTCGTGGCTTTTTAATCGTAGCTCGGGTCTTGGAATCGCTGGGCGTTGCAATGATACGCGCTTTGAAATGACTTTTGAAATACTTTTGCGGCAGTTGGTATCGATTTGTAAAAGAGCTCGCGGCGGTAGCAAAAATTGATCGTTAGGTTTACTGCGTAATAAAGATGGCAGCGCGGGGATAAAGATGTAGATGGGTGTAGTAAAGGTGTATCTAAATTGGGTAAGTGTTTAGCTGATTCAGTTGAACATTTATTTGACGAACCTTTAGCAGCTCTATCATTCTGAGGAGTCGCAATAAACTTGGCGAAATCATTTGGACCGAATTCAAGTAGAATAATATTATTTCGCGTAGTTCGACACGGCTTTTATTAATATCAATTTAAACTTAATTTTATATCATTCCATAAAAATTGTATAAAATCCTACCCCCAGTCGATGCCATTGTGGATATATAGTACTCTGATTCTTCGAGAATTTGAACAATTCATATTTTATCCATACTGTACTGGAAAACAACTTATTTTAAAAGATACTAACCTAGAAAAGGGTGAATGAATTAAGGTTTGTAGGTCGAAGACTATAAAATAAGATATATTCTCCTTTGAATCTCTTATTTAAATATATTATAAGATTTATTTTCAGGTTTGAACAAAAACTGCAATAAAATTTGTCACTTGTGAATTGAAGGAATCAATTCTCTTTTACCTACCATTTTTTCACAAGTTTAACGTATTGTTTGTTTTTTTTTCAATCACTAGATCAAATGTATAAAAAATATATTTATTTTGTTAAAACATATCGATTATTCGTGCAAACAAAGAAAAAGCCCCTTCAAAAGGCAATTAAATAATTCGGATGACGTTCGTTAGATTGTCCAGCTGCTCGCACGAGAATTGACAATGATAGATTAATTGAACCGACTTCTTCAGAATCGATTGGAACTTGTCCAGCGTGTGCCAGCATATACGCGCGTATTAGAGAAGAGAGTTTCGAGGTTTCTTCTTACGAAGGCCATTTGCCCGTGTAAGTTCTGTTGAGTAACTTAAGTTTGTGAAACCAGCATACGACGCTAACAAGACAGAGTCTCATAGAATGGAACGGAAGCGAGAGCTGGGTGGACAGATAGGAGTTAGACATAGTTCATTCCCACATTCACTTTACCAGTCACTGTAACTCCACCGTAACTATTTGTTTTGTTTAAGTAATTCCGAATACTGAACTATACTGCTATTACCTTAACGAAATCGTAATCACGACTCGCCGACGGATATTGACCGATTTAATACACAAATGTCCGAAGGCTAGATAAAATTAAATGTAATCAATCGCTCGCCAATCAAATCAAAACGCCGACTTGTGCGGTAAATCGCCGAGTGATTAAGAAAAAACAGGACAAACGAAGCATTCCATCTGCATTTACACGATCAGAGAAACGCTGATTCGAAACAAGATTCCAATTACTTTAGATTTCTGATCTTTTAAAAGAGAGTAATCACAAATCATGCCGCCTTCTCTTATCAACAATAAGTCACATGCAAGACTCTCAATTGCACCGTCGCAATTTCGTATTTGCAGCGTTCACTTAATTGAACGCAATCGTTCGTTATCCTGCGAAAAAGGCAGCCTTACAAGGAAACCGATGAGAGAATTTGACGCGAATTTTAATGTGGTTATCGAACGCTCCATTTCTAGTGAGCCCTGTGACGCTGGATTGTGATATTTTATCATTATTATTGTTGTTGTTATTACATTTATTTGATATAATAATAATGTTTATGTACAACATACGAGTAACATTTCGAGTAAAAAATGCGGGAATTGCGTCATGCGAGGTAAATATTTTATACCGTTTCACGACAAAAGTGCGCAGCTTCAAACGTGTTTCCCGTCATTTTAACATTTGGATTGGCAATGTATAACTACCCTTATTGTGCGATTATGAATTTCATCTCTGGTGTCAAAATGGTAAATGTAAAATAAATGTAGAAATGTAGAAAGCCTGGTCTTATAAAAAAAAACTGCAGGATTCTACGCATGCCACTTTTTAAAATACAAATAATATCTTCAACATTGGAATAAAGAATGTAGTAGATTAAACCTAGGCAGGTAATATGTTGATATATGTAATTTCGTCTAACTAAATATACCGAGGACTACAACCTCGCTCTGTGATTTCAATTTAATTTCGGATATAAGACAAATCTGAATTGAAACTGCTCATAAGGACAGGTCTGGTCAGTTCTAATTTTAGACGTTTCTTGTTAGATTAGAAGTCCGCAATTTCGCTGTTATTTAACGTCAAATATCATATTCGGATTATACACTATAGAAAAAGATTACGTACCGTGAATCGCGAACGAAAATGTCGATTCATTTAGGAATAATATGTATTATTTTAAATCACGAAGTATCAAAGTTAATGCCGCATCCAAATGGCGATCACATTTTACGTGTCATCCATTTAATCGCACCAATTCAAAATTCGCTACGATTCTCACAAAACGCTCCTCAAACAAATGATTTGCAGCTGAAACGAAAATAATTTTACGGTCAAAGAAAATCGCTCCACAATAAAATGAAATCTTCCAGCAATACGATTCCTTTCTCATCGAAATCACTGCATTTCCCACCGTGATCCCTTTTACTCCCAAACCGATACTTTTCCCTCACAAGCAAAAGTTTCTATCAACGGCAATCAAATTTACGTACTTCCAGCCAAATTTAACCAGACGAATTGCACCCACCCACTATTTCTCTCAGTATACATATTCCCCGACCAAAACACAAATCTACTCACTTCTCTTGTTAAACGTAAACTAAATCAATTACAACACAAACAGATCTAATCACGTCAAAATAATACACCCCTGCGAGATACCTAAAAATACCCTCCCCTTTGCCTCAATCCTCTCTAAAAAACCACCCTATCCGAAGTTGCCGGCCCTCACCGTGGCCTCAATTAATAACAGCCAAACGGCCGAGTGTCTGCACGCGCATATTCGCCGAATCGATCGGCAGCGTCATTGATTGAGCGCGAAACAATTTCGTTAGCCTCGTTTGCCCGGCCATCATTCTCTGCCCGGAAGAACGATCGGCCGATGCAGTTCTTCGCGCATTCTGCGCGCGGCAATGACGTCATCGGCGGCACAGACGCCACGGAGACAAATGACGTTGCATGCTTAGCGAGTGCTTGACTGTGACAAACTGTCTGCTCCACGCACAGTGCGCAAGGTCTTTTCCGACGGGGGAAGGGTCGCGGGGGGTTCGCATTCCTCGGAATCCGGAAGACGTCTCGCCCCCCAAGTCGGAGCGATTGCCAGCGCCGCGTTTGGCTGCAATTCGAACGCACCGAGTACACGCGGAGCAAAAAGAAGAGGTAATCGATTGGATTGACTAATCGGTTGGATGCGGCTTCTTGGTGCAGCTTCCAGTCGACTTTTTTTCCAGCCGCCGCGCCGGAATTATTCGCCGCGGGTAAGCCTCGATGAGATTAGAATTGGAGAATCTGCGGGCCTGCACCTTCGTTAGGATTAAAGATGATTTGACGAATCAGTCGGGTTGTCGCAGGTACCGGGGGACCCCGGATTATCCCTGGAATCCGGGCTGACTGTTAATCGATAATTTCTCGTTATTTCGAAATTAATGAGTGGGGCTTTTTCGCTGCAGATTTTTTCGGAGCAAGGTCCGGTCTGAAGGACTTGATTGATGATGGAGGGGAAGAGGTTGGGGTGTTGAGGAGGGAATCATTTTAGTATTGGTTGAGTTTGGGGAGGAGAAATGTTCATTACCAAAAAATATTACAGAGAACTGTAAGAAAAGTCTTGTGGAAACTAGAGTAATTATTGGAGGTTACTACAGAGTTAACCACATGATTGTTTTATAGTAAATTGGGCACAAGATAGTCGTTACAAAAAATAGCTAATATAGTTATTGTAGCCTTTTATATAGAAACTGCAGCATCTTGTCAAAAATTACTTAGGGTCAAATGAGGTAAAAATGATCAGTCTTTGGAAACAGTTTAAAAATTAATAAATTATTTCTTTACATTTTTATTGTTTATAACAGACAGATTGAGGTATTTATTGGTTTGAAACTCTGACATTCAACGTTTATTTCCGATAGCTGTGTTCTAATAATGATATATCACCTGTCTAACTTGACTGAACATTTCAATTATTGTAAATTTTCATTTTATTCATTGCTGTTTCAATCATTAAATGCAGTTACCTGCATTTATAACTTCTTTTTAATTTTAACATTGCAAATATTTAATTGCCATATAAATCGCAAAGGATTCCTTTATCATCAAGAATTGATCTCCATTTTTGCCTCAGTGCAATTCCTTAGGCAATGTCTTCTCACTGCTTCTATTTTTCTTCACCCAGTTCGATTACCCTTTATTCCAAACATTGTCGATCACTTTGGAACGAACCCCAACTCATTAAGTACAGTGCAATACGAATCTACCATCATCGCACATTTAAAGCAACCCTCACGTACCACAATAATAATTTGCCAACCAAATGTTCGATCCCGTCGGACTCCGAAAATTTCGCTCCCAACATATAGACACGTGCCTGCGGAACTTAAGTCATCGTCTTCGTCGGCTGCAGGAAGTTATCACGCTCGAACTTAAATTTCAGCAATGCAAATTTCACTTATAAAACTTTGCCCCGACAATCTAACAAACGCATACATAAGTGTTCCGCAGACAAACACGAAATCCCGCGAAATTTCGGCTAGCTGAAGCCCCCGGGCTTCCCTCCCGTCCTTTTTTGCCAAACAATGATTCCCCGGTTTTTACGGGCTAACCTCGTTAAAATCCCGAATTCTCGCAAAGGTGCATCCCCAGCGACAGCGTAATTCAATTCCAGGGCGTCTCGACACGCGCGCGGCATGAATCGTCGCTGATAATGCCGACGCATGTGGCGCTAAACAATCGAAAACTACGTAATTCAGTTTGAGTCTGCGAGCACGCGAAACTATTGAATTTCGCTCAAATTCGTGTTTCGCAAGGTGCGATGTATCGCCGCGCGAGGGCGCTCCGGCTTCCGTGGTTAGCCGTGGATGGATTTCGCATCCTTCGGGAATCCCGCGAGACGGTTCGAGCCAAACGCTCAGATGCGGCGTTCAGCTGTTGCAACATTTAACTCGCGTTTCGCGTACCAGCCGATCGCTAATCACGGGGTGGCTTTTGCCAGCTTCCCTTGGCTCGCGTGCCTCCCCTCTCCCGACTGATACCACCCTCCCCCTCTCCAGGCAATTTATACCCCCGCAATTCTGGCGGAGCCGTTTTCTCACCGTCCCCCCTTCCCCTCCCCCGCCTTCATTATTATCCAGAGAGCTAGCTCGGGCAGCGCTTAT
>JABFPB010000107.1:0-56108 GCA_022817645.1 Ceratoteleas bidentatus
ATAATTGTAATATTAATCATAACATTTAATTGTTTTTTACTAAATTTGAAAAATTTTCTCTAAAATTATTTTATACGTTAAAAAACCAGCAAAAGTCGACATATTTCTGGTTTTTAATTTATGAAAAATGAGGAATATATTAAACTTTGTAAATGATTTTTATCAAATCGTATAAATACGATTTAATTTAATTTTTTATAAATTTGACAAAATCTATGACTGGAAAATGTATATATGGGTATAGTAAACTATATATAACTTTGAATACTGAATCTACAATCTTTACTACGCTAATATGCCAATATTCATTAGAACATCACGATTCGTTTTGACTACAAAAAATACTAAGCAATTTTTGGCAGAGTTCTAGTATTTTTTCTTACACCATTTTTCTTTCTGCACATATCCACGTTTCCCTGTTACTTTTCATCCGCACCACTCTCGAGATCGAGTGTAATTTTATAAATAATTCATGACGCCGCTAAGCTTTTTTATTCCGATGACGCAACGCGCGGAAACAATATCCCCCGCCCCCCGCCACGGGGAGCGCGGACCCCGGCGATTTGCATTTTTTCGTCGTTTTTTCTCTTCCTGTTCGAAAAAGAGTCGCCTCGCTTTCGGTGGGAATTGGACGCGCTTCTCGATCGGAACGATGATTCCCCGTCAAATTCGTTATGCAGATTGACATTAGATTTGTGTTTTGAATTTTTAATTGCCCGAATTTTCGCGTCGATGATTTCGCGCTCGAATTTTCGGCGAAATTGCGGTTCCGTTTATCGACGTTCCCCCGGGGCGATATGCGCGAAAGTATAAACAATTTCGCGCAGATTCGATCGCACTTTCGGGTGTTCAGGCGCCGCTCTTCGCGATTTCGGCGCGAAAAATTGTTAAGTTCGGGCGACCTGCGATAACGTCGTGCCTTTCGTTCGTGCAAGACAAAACCGTATCACTAAGCGGCCGTAGAAAAAAAGGCCGGCAGGTTCACGCGAGCGACTAATTAAATGGAATATAATTCAATTACCGTTCAATTTTAACGAGAAATAATTGCATTAGCTCACGATAAAAAAAGACAGTAACAACGACAAGGCCCGCCGTTCGCGACGTTAATGAAACTGAAATTCACTTTCGCCGTTAAATCAAACGTGCAATTAAAACATATAAATTGCCTAATTACTCAATTAATTTCAATCGCGAGTGTTACACAAGCGCTTTCCTCTAACTCTGCGCGGCAGCATTGCAATAATAAAATGTAATTATATGTATCGTCGTCGCGACAGGGCCAACCTGTAATTATCTTTTCAACGCTCGAATTTGCCGGTAAACCCACAAGGACAAAGTCGCCGCGAAATCGATCCAGTCGAATCTGCTTTGCCCGCGAAAATGTAAATTCGCGCCTACTTACAGTTGCGTGATTAATTAAAACGACTCCATCAATATGCCGGGGAAAATTCCAAACCTTCAATAAATGTGTGGAAAAATGTTGATGAACATTACATACATGTTTCTGTAACGTTTAGAAAAATCTCTGAAAATCTCTGAAAACCTCTCAAAATTGGAAAAGTCAGTGTTTCAGAGATTTCACTGAAATCAGAGTTTCAAATTTTTCACTGAAAAAAAAGTTTTCACTGGGGCTTCATAGTTTTTTTCAGACAATTTTTCAGAATTTTCAGAATTTTTAATTTTTTCAGAATCTTTGAAAAATTTTGATAAAAATTGGTACGATCATAGTTTTTCAGAATTTTCAGAAATTGTCATATGTTCTCAGCGTTTTTTCTGAAAATCTCTGAAGAACTCTGACAGTTTCAATTTTTCAGAGATTTTCAGAAAATTTCAGAGGTATTAAGATATTTTCAGATGTTTTCAGATTATTTTTCAGAGATTTTCAGCAATTTTCAGAGCATTTTTCAGAGATTTTCAGAAGTTTTCAGAATTTTTCAAAAATTTTCAGAAATTTTCAGACATTTTCAGACATTCTCAGACATTTTCAGACATTTTCCAAATTTGGTTGTTTCTCGGTTGAATGAACGTTGCACAACGTCTATACAGCGTTTATACAACCTTTCCCAAGTTTTCAGTCTCGTCATTCCCTCGTCGTATGAATGACTCTTGCGGAAAACAGCGGCGGAAGCGGGAAGAAAAGAAAAGTTTATCCCATTGATAAAAATGCGTGTCAGGATGAATGAACGGGCGTGCGTCGGAATGAATGGGCGGATGGACGGAATGTCTGTTGTCGGTTAATTATTTTTAAAAGGCCCCGGCGCGAAATCCGAACGTCCGAAATAGCCGGGCGGCGCAGCGACTAGTTCGATTGATAAATAGAGCCGCGTGAATGAGCGGCGCTAAATTGGTCCTGCGCCCGGCGCGCTTTAATTATAGCCGCGCGGGGCAACAAAACCCCGGCCGATGATTAGTCCCTTGTTTTGCCGTCGATTTTTCACGCGCGTTATCTCCGTCTTGTTTCTGCAGGGCGTCGCGCGCGTGTCTCGCCGAGTCGACTGCTAACATTTCTCGAGTGTCGCGACGCATCTCGTTCACCGTTCCTCCCCTTTCCTTCGGAACGTCCTTTGCCTCACTTGTGCCACCGCGTTCTTCCCCTCAACGTGTTCAACGCGACTCGTCGCGCATCGCGCTTCTTTTTTCCCTCATTTATTCGCCAAGCGCAGCGCTATCTCGCGCCAGTCGCCGGAAATTGCGTCCTTAGGGTGCGCTTTAAATGCTTGGACAAATATTTTTTTCTGAAGCCCCCCTTCGCGCCATTTTATTTGCACACCTCGCGTTCGATTCGACGCCATTCGTCGGAACCCAGACGTCGCACGACGACACCCGATGAAATGCGTTTCCACGCATTTTTTACGAGCCCTGGAAAGTGAGCCGCGAATTACCGGCGGCCGTCGATTTTAAACCAATTTAATCGTCCGGTTTTGTTTTTGCGCGCGGCTGATTGCGAATTATCGGAAATCAATTCGCGTTTCGGTCCAACGACAAATGAAATAGCATTTTTTCGGCGGCGCATTTAAATGAAGAAACCGTCGAGGGGGAACGCGTCCCTTTTTGTCTCGTCTTTCAATCGCGAATCGAGCGTACAAAATTACGTCTTACGACACTTCGGGCGCTCCAACCCTTTTCCCGTGGCAAGTTGTAAAGGAGCAGCGAACAAAGTGCAACCAACGAGATCCGTAAAAAATTGAATGGCAAAAGTGATTGCTTCCATTTTTTTCGCCCAGAATCAGAATTTGAATTTAATAATTCACGTTTACTGATGGAAACGTCATGGGAG
This sequence comes from Ceratoteleas bidentatus, assembly GCA_022817645.1. NCBI lineage: Eukaryota > Metazoa > Arthropoda > Insecta > Hymenoptera > Scelionidae > Ceratoteleas > Ceratoteleas bidentatus. The sequence continues at coordinate 3,278 of JABFPB010000107.1, forward strand.
CGAAACGTTATTCCGCGTTCGCACAAATAATGTTACGGCAAATTAAAGTGTTTCGTCGGGAATTACGCGATTCAGCTTTTTTTCCCCGGTTTTCGCGCGTACTTGCAGCTGACGGGTGGCACACATGCTGGAAAAATAAGCCGGTAAATCAGCATAAAAACTGTTGGATTAATTAAAAAATTCGGATAAGTTAGCGTTTAAAACGGTGCCAAGTTTTTTATGCTCGCGCGACACGAAAACGCGCGTGTATATTCGATCCGGCATCCCAAACTAAAGTCAACAATAGCGCGCGGAATCTACGTGATCGGGCCGTTTCCGTAAAAACGTACGTCAAAATTTAAGTGCTTGTTATTCCGGGTTATGATTATCCCCGAAAAAATGCGAGACGTCAGTCAATTTATTAACGACCGGGATTAGCCTGAATATCGCTAATTACGCGCAGTCGTTCAATTGAAACTCTCAAATCATACTGTGATAACAATTTCTCCGATATTTCTGCGAAGAATAAAGTTCTCTTCGGTGAGACGAGTCGTCATATTATAATCGGAAACATATTACTTTCAAAGTATTTTCAAGCGATTTTCCCCGTCCAGTCTCGAATCAGCTTCTCCCGGCGTATGCAGAAATTTCGCCAAACTTTTCCTCGGTGCACTTTTCTTTCCGTTTCCCGCCTTATTTACGTGTTTGCTTTGCGAAATTTAGAAAGTTTATCGGCCGTTATGAACGCGACAGTGCGATAAACTTTTCGGACAGGCGTGTACTGGTTTTTCTAATTCAATTGAGTGCTTTATTACACAAGAAAAATTGATATATATGTGGCACATATGGATACATATGTCAGATCTGTTTAGACAATATTTCTTCGTTGAATTCTCGTTACTGACCCCTTAGTAAAAAAATCAAAGTTCATCATAAAATATCTTACTCAATTTGTTTTTTTCACCCTATCAAAAAAAAAAAAAAATTTCCCAAACCAGTCCACGATCGACTAATGGTAACTCCTTATACAATAATTGCAACTTAGTTGCAAGTTACGAGTTACACTTAGCAACTTGATATTATAAATCATAAATCCGCCTAGCGACGCATGAAACGAGAAAACGAGCCGCGCGAACGTGAGAAAGCCAGACGCAAAGCAGCGACGCGATCCGTCATCGGAATCCGAACGCGAGGGACTTTTCGCTTTTTTTCGCCCCGTCTAATCGGCGCTGCGCATTTAGACGCTCGTCAATCTAACGGTAACCTCGGCCGGCGCATAAAAAGCACGGCCGGCTAATAAATTGAAGTGCGCCGATGGCGAAATGAATATTCATCCCGACGAAATAAATATTCGCGGCCAATGCTTTTTATTCGAACGAAATAGAAATGATTTTGATGTAAAAAGCGCGGCCGTTTGATGCAAATGAATATTTATTTTGCCGCCGGGATGGATATGAACGTTGATTCGATCCGAATGATACTTTCTCTTGGCGTGGGATGCGCTTAATTGCGCGCGCTTCGATATAATACGCCGGACATGACGATTCAAAAGTCAGCGTTATTGATAACGCGAACGGTAACGCGGCCGCGGCGTCACGTCGTCTGAGCGATTGAACGACAAATTCGAGTTGTCGCGAACCGGTTAATAGACTGAGATTTATGCGCAGGCGCAAATCGCGCGGTTTCTAGCCTCTTAAAAATGTCCTATTGTCACAACAAGAATCCTTCTGTGAGAGACACAAATTGCAAAATTTATAATGTTTATTACACTGCTATACGCCTCAATTCGATTCAGTGTCAAATGAAAAAAATAGAAATTTGAATAATTCGCACACAAAAAAAAGATCTATGCACTGCCAATAATCCCGGTATTCCAGAGTGCGAATGTTTGAAACAACAGAAAAGTATACCTACATTAACCCTACACTAGAAAAAAAGGTCTCTTTGCTGTTTCATTTTGAGACACTTTTAGTGTCTACTTTATGAAAATGTTTCAAAACGAAATACGTGTTTTTGTAGTGTACATATGCTTTCGCCCGGCGCGAGTATGCCTGGAATAGGCATTCTGCGGTTCGTGGATCATTCTATTACGATTAATAATAAAATATGCCTGTGCCAAGCATACAAATGCGAGTGCTAGGTATATATTTTTTTGCATGCGATAATTCGAAAACTTCAAACATCGAAGTTAACTTCATACCTTTGCATTTTCCCAACATCCGAAGTTTCGAAGGTTCGTAAAAACAACAGCCCCAGGAAGTATCATTTCAAACTAATTTATTGTATCATAAATGTCGCGGTTCCAACTGCGCGAGAGTTGTTCGCGTCTGCAAGTTCGGACGGCGGGTTTCGGCGCATTGCAATTATGCAGCGTTCGTCGGAACAATGCGATTGCAGCGGGGCTGCGCGTGCCATTGCGATCTGGATTACGCGCAAAGAAGCGAAAAAAAGCTCGCGCCGCGAGGAAACGGCGCGGCGCAGGGATACGCAAAATAGAAGGCGACGAAAGAGATGACGCCGCGGCGAAATCGATAATTTTGCCGCCGCGGAGGGACAGTTTTGCGCGGCGTAACGGCAGTCGCGGGAATATATTTAAAAAATGCGATTTCCAGCGTAACGAACGCCGCGACGAAAAAAAGCTGTTCGTTTTGCCGGCGCTGCAGACTGAAATTTCGTTCGGCGCGGATTTGCATTAGCAGATTCGATTTTTGCGTGCGATTCGTTAACGTCCCGTCGGTTTCATGGGCGGACTGCGGATTTCGATCCGCAGCTGCCGACGCGATTGAAGACAGCTCGCGCGTCCCGGGATAATCGCCGGTTCCGCGGACAGTTGTTTATAAAGGCGAACAAGTTGCGCCGAGTTGCGACAAACTTTGCACCTTGTTTATTTCCGCGGCCGAACCGACGACAGACAGTTTATTCGCATTCAGCGCGCGAGTCGACGTTGCATTTTTGCCCGTCGATTTCGCAATTTCGTCGCGTAATTTTACGTCGCCGAACATCCCGCACAAGAGACGATCAACCCCCGAAGGGTAATCAAAACAATTCGCAGTCAATACGTTTTCTTTGCACTGAGAAAAGTGTTGTGGTTGAATGTCGAGGAGTTTGAGTAAATTTTGTTGGACTGTATAAACGTTGTGGATTCTGTAAACTTTTACAAGTTTTATGTCTAAAAATAATAGGCTAGAAACGGAATATGGATATGGAAAGTAAACGTATTAGGGAAGGTAAAATATTTCTTTACTGGGAACAAGATTTAGATGGCACAACTAGATTTTATTTGTTTAGGCGCCGATCATAATTTATAGTTACAGTGACCTTATACATAATGTTGAGGGAACCATATTTTTGTGTTATCCTAACTATTGAAATAGTTATCTGAACTATAAAAAATATTCAACTACAAAAAATAGTTATCAACTATAAAAAATAGTTGTATCAACTATTAAAAATAATTTATGTACCTATTAAATATGGTACTGTCATTAAATCTGAAATTTTGGTCAACGCCTAACTTAACCACAAAATATGTTTTTTTTTTAATTAATTGTTGAACGTGAGCATTTTGGTTAAATTTGTCATTCCCACCAATTTTCTTCGGCTCACATTTTTTTCGATGTGCTAACTAATCATCATTCTCAGATTTTCTCAGTGAACATTTGACAGTTTTTCTCATCTCCCCCCCATTAACCTACCAATACTATCCATAAACCAACAACATTTAACCCTCATTCTCCCGACTACATTTTTCACAGAAGATCTCCAATCCCACGTCACTGCACCGCGCACCTACCCTCTGTCTCCCCGGCCGGAAAAAATAAATACACCAAACTACCCCGCCTAATCCCCCTTAATCGCTCTCCCCAAACTCCTTAAATCCTCGCGGTCAACTTTTCCAATACTCCCCGTGGCCGCAAAAAGAAATCGTCAAATCAGCCGTGAAATGACGCGCGTCCGCCCCCGCAGCGTCCTCCTCCCGCGTAATCTTCCCGCGAAGATTACCATCGCGGGGGATTAGCCGGGCTCAGGAAGTTACGCAAGTCCACGCGGGCGTGTGCGCCGTTCCGCCGGCGCGTTACGTAAGGATTAAAATGTTGTTCGGGCCGAGTTGGCCGGGCGCACGATGAGCGGCAAATAAAGCAGGGGGAGCAAAAAATCGAATATTCGGCGCGTGAATGAGGTTTCACGTTCGCGAGATAAAACCGTCGTCGGCAGCCATTAATAATACAGGTAGCCGGTGTCGGCGATAATGCGCGCGGGGTCCGTGCGTCGTTTCGCAAAAGCGCCAGCCCGGGCGGCGGATAAAAGCGGGACCCTCGGTGAAGAGCGCGCGCCCCATCGCGCCTTAGGCCGCGCGTTTTCACCATCATTTTTTCATCCTTTTTTTATCCAGTGGCGCCGCCACTGACCCCCGACGCACAGTGGTTCCAGGTGAAGAAAAGCTGGCCAAAAGTCGAAAAATGAAGTTACTATCTAGGGAATGTTATGTCACAGTTGGTAGAGCTGTTCCAAGGGCATATATAAATGTTAAATATAATCGCTTTACTCTTACTCCTAAGTCAGTAATTCGATTACAAAGTGAAATTTTGAAATTTTGACGGTTCAAATATACAAAAACGTTTCGCGACGGGCGAAACGTCGCGCCGCCACGATTCGCCCGGCGTATCGGCAAACTCGATTTCGCGTGCCGCATTACGGCAAACATACGCGCGACATTTCCATACGTCGCGCCAAAGAAGAGGGTTGATTTTCGCGCCGATCGCGTATTGTATGAATGCGCAAGCAGCGTAACTTGTTCGTGTCTTTTGCTTTTCCAAGAGCCGCAATTCATCGGGGAAAAGCGGAAGAGACGGCGACGTCTATCGAGCGCGAGATTGTCATCAAATTATGCGCCCGCGAATTATGCATGACGGGCGGAGCGCGCGTAATTTCCGGCCGCGGGTATCTCCTTTTTTCGGGTTAGCTGCTAGTCGATTCGGGGGAGTCGACCGGCGACATTGTCTTTTAATCAAATTTATGCCTGGCGATTCGCAAACTTGTGTGACGGCGTGTTTGCGAATTGAAATGTTTCATGTAAATGCCGGGGGTGACGTTCGAGGTATGGACGACAAGAAGCTGGGGTGGACACGGAATTGGGAGCGTCGTGGCGGACGCGTTTTGGTTGATTTAACCAAATCATTCCGGGGGCCTGGGGAATTCTTGCAGGGACGAGGTTGAGCAAATATGTCGGTTCGAAGAGGGTTTTTTGCTTGGCTGAATCCAGGGACAAAATGGGGAATCATTGAAATTCATGACGAGATTTATTTGAGTATTTGATGGCATGAATGTTTGGACTATGACAGTATTTCGAGGATATTTTGCAGGGAGAATTTTCCACCGTCGATTTTGAATGAAAAAAAATGTTGCCGAGCTTTAAGGTCTATCCTGTAAAGTTACGCGAAATAGCACGAAATTCCTTCAGGGGTAATAGAACGGTACAACTATCGTTCATCGATTTACAATATTTCATATAAATTTTCAATGTTCGCTGCAGTAAGATTAGATTAAAATTTGTAGTTCGGCTTAACGTATGATACACACCCACCGTTGGTTGTAAATTTGTTATAACCAAATTACGCAAAAGCAAAAATGGTTCTATAATATTTCGATGAAATGCGTTCTTTGACGGTTTCTGTTAACAGTTCGAGTTGTTATTAAACGCTCAACAAAAGAATTAACATTTACGTCAATGCGTAAATGTTAATTCTTTTCTATATTTGCTGACTGACCTATTTGCGCGGTCAGTCGCACAAACCTATTACGTCCTGATGAAAAACGTTATTTGCTTAATGCCCTTTCTCATTTGTCCGACAATTTGTTTACACGTAATCCAATCCTGCACGAAACATCGCGGTTTTTAAATAATCGCCGTCATGTTTTAAACATGAACCCATTTTCGTTTAACGGCCGAGAAAATTATGCGGCGTTTAATTGTTGCGCAAAAAGTAATACAATCGGTCGCCCAAACAAGTTTGAGACGTATTTTGCAAATCTTTCGCATTAATCATAATCATCAGCGTCTCTGCCGAGCGTCTGAAATTCTGATAAAACTCGCGCTGCGCGCTTATCGCCTGACATTACATCAAAATAAAGCGCCGTTCAATTATTTCAAATTGCTCTTAATTGGATTAATCTAAAATCTGCGAATCCCATAATTACATAATACTGTCGCAGTAACTGCACCTTTGTCTCCCATTATGAATAATCCGCGCATCGATTTTTTAATCAGCAGACAAAAGACAAAAGCGTGCAATTCGAATAGCTTCCTCCTATTTTTAATTGCAGCAACAAAATCGAGCTCCTGGATTTGAGCAAACTAACACTGTTTCTGGTTTTGTTTCAGGTATGCGAATTGCGACGCGCCACTTTTTGCAGGGATAATTGGCGGCTGGGCGTAAGCGAAATAAGAGCAATTATTTCATTACATTTGAAATGCTTCCTTTGTGAGCTCGCGTTATTGTAATAAGTAACCGACGCCATTAATAAATCCTCCAAAGTAATATGTGTTAATTAGCCTTGGACGGCATACGAATGGTCAATCAAATTACGCCGGCAAATGCGTTTAAGGGAACCCGTCCGACGCGGAGCAAAAAAACGCCGGGAAATATGTTTTTGCATAACTTAATTCCCCAAACTCCAGCGTTGCAAGTGACGCGGTCGCGAATCCTGAATAACGCGCAAGCTGACACGATTTACCGGCTGTTTTTCACGATAGCGTTGTTAGTCACATCGATAAAATAAATCTTGCGAGTCTCGGTTCTCAGAGCATTAGTTTTCTCTGTACGCTGCACTCACTTCATGCCCTTTTGTTTCTCGAAAATCGGCGCAAAAAGTTTCGCGAAGCCGGCCAATTTGGCCGATTTGTTCTTAAACAAATCGGTCAAAATCGATGGTTCGTTTTTTTAAAATATCGTTATTAAAAATAAAAATGTTCGAACAGTGCAAAATAGGTTGCTCCAGGTTGGACTTTGGATTGTCAGCTTGTAAAAATACTTGAATCGTCTTTTGGAAAACTTTTCGACAGAATCCAAATGCGGTTTCTTTATTTAAATAATTGTCAATAAAAATCAAAATATTCGAATAGTGCAAAATACGTTCCCCCAGGTGGGACTTGAACGCATCAAATGAAACGCGACGATAAATCTCGTCGGACGTGAAACTTTTTGTCGCGCGATTTCGGACGATTGCGTAAACAGCGCAAAAACGAATCACGCGAGTTGCAAGACGACTCGACAGTTTTCAATCGACTGCCGAAATTTGTTCCGTAATGCAACGTTTGATAGGAGCGCTGCCTCGTGAGACACCTGTTAAGAAAGCGTCATCGTTCAGTGTCCCGAACAATCGAAAATAATTTATCTTGTTACGCGCAACCGATTCCTCTTAGGTTCCCTTTCATTTCTTTTCGATCGCGCGCCTTCAATTTCGACGACTTTTGACGACAATGCAAATGCCAAAAGTTCAACGGCCATTTCCCAGCGCCTCGCCGTTCATCAATTACGATTCCAATAATCAAACATCCTATCGTCGTAACGCACTCTTATTACCGTCGTCATTGTTTTGCTTCCTGAACCGGCGACTTTTTGCGGGGCTTTTTGTCCCGCTCCCGCCCCCCGCGCGTAATTACATTAATCTTAAATGTCATAATAAAACAAGCCCCGCGATCGCCGTGTTTTGTAATGGAAAGTCTATTAACTTTTTTCGGTTCGCTCTAAGCATTAAAGTGAAAGCGATTCGGCCGGCGTACTCCGCCCAAATTTGTTTGCATTGCATTCGGATCGAAGACGTTACAAAACACGCGCGTTTCTCCAGATGCAGCTAATATGTTCGATTCGCATTTTTCCCGTCCGCCTCCCCTGCTTCGTCCTTTTGGTAATTTCGTTCGCTGCATCGGCGCGCTCATTTCTACATTTTTGTCCAGCAATTTATTATTTGGACGTTATTTTCGTGAACGTGCAATTAGCGAAATTGGGCTATTAAGATGTAGTTTGATGCTCCGCGCAGATACCAGATAAACGCCAGATAATTTTGCATGTTTACGTAATAATGAAAGGAGATTGTCCGATTGCGGCGTGCGGGGCCTTGAAAATTTGATTTTTCGCCGCGATAATCGGCGACGCGAGCACTCGCGGCAACAATGCCGTTCCGTTTGTCCGAGAACAAAAAGGCGGGAGCAATGTTTTTTTCATCTCACTTTGCATTGCACATTACCCGCGACGCCGTTAATTAACCGCTCTTTGTCGGCCGTTCGACGAGTCGGAGTGCAACATTCGCGCGTCCCCGCCACTCCCAGGGTACAAATCTGTTTGATTTTTGGCAGGGGTGATCTAATCAGGCTGCAGGACGTAGTATTTTAGAGATAATTGACCAGAAACAGATCAGCTTTTGACAACAAGCAGTCAGTTTTTAACTATTTTTGATTAGGTTTTGACAAGTCACTCACTTTTGACAAGGTTCTCATACAGTTATCGGTCACTTTTTGTGCCTAAAAAGAAAGCCTTAAGGAACACCTTTTAAAGTTTCATATGTCGTGCATTCAAGATTAATTTTCACATACAAAATAAATTTGACTTGTCAAAACCTAATCAAAAAGAGTTTAAAATGGGTACCACGTATGAAATAACGACAATTTCTTTGAATTTTAATAATTAAATTCAATTCTTTCCTTGTCTGACTGGCGGTCCATCTATACCACTCTTAAAGTGTGTCAAACAAACCGAACAACGCCTCGCGAATTTGTACTCCATGCGTTTTGACAAGCCACTTTATTTATTGCCAGAGAATTAATTGTTCGAGCGCCTGCGCGGGGCCCTCTGAATAAATTTGGCGCGCGAAATTAACGAATGAATTAAATTTCGCGTCGTAATTCGGGCCCGCCGTGCTTTTATGAATTTGAATGTAAATACGTCAATGCGCGGCTGATGTATGGCGCGGGGCGCGCGGGGCCACCGGCGCGCATGCGCAGGCCCCGGCCCGATCGGCATAAAATAACGAGGGGCCCGCTAATAAAATAATTATAATATTGCAAGCCCGTAATAGATTCTCGGAACGCATTAACCGGTCGAGATAAATCGCGGCGAGCGACGGCGAGAGGCGGCAGCCGGCTCGGCTAACGGAAAACGAGGACGACGCGATCGGGCGGCGAAGAAGGAGAGCGCGCAGATTTATATCGCGCGCATATGCGCGCAATGTTGCCCAAATCGAGCCATTTACGACTCACTTTTGATAAGGTGTCTCGTTCGGTAGAATGCGCGCTCCGGGCAACCGAGCCAGGCGTAAAGTGAATCGATATTCGCCCGGGAGGTGGCGCTAAATGCGACGACGAACGCGTAGATGCGTCAAAGATTGGCTGATGGGGCGAAATTGTTGCCGATAACAAATCTACCAATTTCGATTCCAATCGCGATAAACGCCCGCGCGACGTCGCCGAGTCTTAATTCAAGCCGGCGCCCGCGATTTTATGACAAATTTGCCGCCGCGCCGTCGTCAAATTGTTCTTCGCGATCTGATTCCGAGCGCTAAACGATTTTCGCGTTGGCTGATCGCGCAAGTCAGATAGACGTTCGCCAGTGAGCCGAGGTGCGCCGCTTTTTTGCGCAACGAACGAAATGTCAAATAATTAGATAACTCCCCATTTTTCGACAATTTGTTATGCAGCCAGGAGAAATCAGATGCTTCGGCCGGTTTCGTTACTCGGATTCACCATTAGCTCGAATAGTTTTTCCATTGATTTAATCCATTCCGTTTTTTTCGCCGCGCTTTAATACTCAGATACGCTTGTAAGGATGGTTGTCCATCTTGCTTTAAGCCACGTCGAAATAGATAAAATGGAGAATATGGGAATTTGCGAGCGCAGTCGCTGACATTTTAGATAAATACAGTTATAGCTCGCGGTGAATGGCATAAAGAGTATGAATTTCCTCTAGAACCGAAAAGTATGTAAAAACATTTTACGCTTACTTTCGCAGTTCGAGAGCAGCTCAAATATTACGCGATGGCAAAAAGCGGTTGACTTAGCGATAAAAAATCCGGACGTCCAAGTCTTAATTGACGTGAGTTAATTCGATTAAGCGACGTAATTATGATTTAATTGGCTGAGAATTCTTATTGTTTCGGCGAAAATTTTAGTCCATTCGACGCTCGTTCAGCCAACTGAAACTCGAATTGTTTCATTAAAGAAAATGCGATGCTGCGCTGGCCCACGTTCTAATATCTTTTACTAACCTGAACTAACATTTAATTACGTCTGTATGATGTTTCCCTCGCGCCGTACTGTATTAATATTCCGAATTCATGCGAATGCGCATAGAGCGCGTTAAATTGTTACAAAAATATCACCGGAAACGAGATTCTCTAATTCGCCTAGAACGTATTATTCTTGCAATTGTTTCGTTTAAACGTGTACGCATTGGTAATGGTGGTTTTTGCGAGGTAAACTTTAGAGTAAACAGTTGCACAATTATGGTAATAGACATTATCTATCGGGGAGAAAAAAGCGACAATGGCGTGTAAAAATGTGTGGGTAACATTGTACTTTGGCTAAGTTGAAAACGAATATCGAACTCCGAGGCAAAACTTGGGACTACGCCCACTTCATGTATCACGCGTTACATTGGAACCGCCCTTGGAAGAGGGAGAACGCTTTCACTTAACGTGAGTTTTATCTATCGTCTACTTATCTTTGTTTTCGACTTTAAGGCATTAAATGATTCGCCCAGCATTTAAAGTAAAATGAAGTCTCGGTTTGCAACGGAAGAATGCATCACTCCGAATCCAACGCAAAGTGAATTCCAGTCACTTTTCAAGGGAGAAAATAAATTTCGACGCAACGTTCGATCGACTGTCGATCGATTCGAAAATTGCATTTTTTATGAAAATCCGCATATTCGTCGTTCGCAAAATTACCTTAAAATTCCTGCGGGGCATCTGAATAATTTGCACGTTAAGAAAATAAAAGAATCCGCGTCTAAACGACTCGGGCGCCGCAGATAAAAAGCAGTATTTGGCTCTAAGACGGCTCTTTTTGCTGAGCACTTAACTCGCCACTGTATTTTAAGGCGTGAATTTGAAAAACCGAGCGACTTGGCGCAACACACTCGCGCCATAAAATACGGCTCGACTTTTTCACGCGTCACTCATTTCGTCGCTGCAAGATCCGCGAAATTAACGCAAAACAAAATTCACGCCAGATAGTATTTGTAACGAAATTTCCGACCCGCTGAAATTATCACTGCATTTAAATACAACCACTCGTAATTGCATTATGTATTTTATCACGGCGAGGGATCATCAGCTGTAATTACGTTTGATCGAAGCAAAAAATGCAAAATTCCGCAGCGAGGCATAATTGCCCGACGCGAGTCTCGGAAAACAATTTGGTTAATTCGACAAATCGTTTCATTAAGTCAATAAAATAGGAAAAAAACGGGGCCAACGGCCGAATGCGGCGAAAAAAATTGACGGATTAACATGTAATTCCGTGGAAACCATCGACGAAAATTAGGCTATTGAATACATTTTTATTCGATACAGAATTGATTAATTGATTATCAATTCATGTTTAATAAAACTGTCGCACTCTATAAAACCAAACTGGCCATTTAACGGCAATTAGCGCGTTTTTGCAACGCGGTAAAATGGTTCTTCAATTTGCCTAATAGCGTCATTTTCATTCGAGAAATTTGTCAATTATTGAAATTGACTAATTAAACGATACCGTTTCAGTTTGTACGTGATTTTTCGAGGCTTTGAACTATCGTTTTTAGACATTCGCAATTCCTACAAGAAAAGTATCTCTAATAAAATATCCGCCATGAGCAATTACTTTGCTATTTATTATCGTTAGCTTTTTCACATTTGAGCATTCATCGCACATACCTTTTACGCGAATAAATGTGACTTTCGGATTACCGCTGCCGGACGAAAATGCGCACTTTTCAACCACCTTTTTATCCGATATTACACACGAACTAACGATTATTTACGAGAAAATTATTGTTCACGCGAAATGACCCAATTTAACAGTACGCCCGATTATTTCATCAGGTTCAACGTCTCTAATTAAAGGCGAACTGCATTTAGTCGTGAAAAGCACGCAACCTTGGCTGGCTGTATGAAACTATCGAAATTTCGGCGGCGTCCATTTTTACGATCGGCCATTAATTTTTTGCGCTCGCACGACAAAGCGATTTCGATGATAAATTCGTCAGGAGAATTTCTGCCGGTAATCTACGAGATTATGAATAATACATTCGAGGAGGTGGTTGTATCGCATCAAAATAATCAGGAAACGAGGCGCGCAAAAAAATGATGGCTCGCGCAAAATAAATGGAAATTAAAGTTGAGCGATTGTTTCTGTGAAGACGTTAAAATATTTTTGCGGCTGTTGCGCCCGCACTGCGCCATTATTCTCGGGATTAAAAGAAAGTAAAACCACAAAGACTCGGGCTTGTAATCCGGATGCATATAAAGTAACAGGACAGACATTCCAAATTACTCATGGAACATCAATTTAAAGGAACGTGCGACCGTTCGATTCGAGAGAGATACGCTCTCATTTTTGGCTCCTCTCTTTACGCTTCGTGAATTTTAAATGCTCGCGTTATCCTTTAATCGTACGTTACTTTTTGCTTTATTTCCTCCTCCTCTTTCCCCCTCCGCCCCCACCTACCTCAACCCAACTCGGCCGCTCTTTAGGTGCACCGGTTTACGAAAGTTAGCGCATTTAAAGGGAGAAAATGATTTCGATAAGTGGATTGGATGTTTCGCGATATCGCTTTTTCATAATGATCTTATTTGCCAAACGTGCCCCGAAAATAAGACGAAACAGGAGTTCCGCCAATTCTTACCGTCTCACTCCTTTTGACAATATTTTTAATTATTCTAATTTCCTAATTTCTCGAATTATTACTCCCAATAGAAAGTAGGTAGTGTACAAATATTTTTAAGTAGTTCAATTTAACTGTACAATATATACGGACGTTCAAAAAATTAGGGAAATTATATGTATCTGTCCTTTTTCATAGGAAGGAGTCAAAGTTAATAATCTGGACAATATCCTTTCAAAAATAAAAAATTTATTGATAAATGATAGAATAAGAATAAAAATAAGTAGGAAAAAGATGTTACTAGGACAACTGGAATTCGAGAAGGGTATCCCAACCATTATTGAAATGCACAACCCAATTATCTCTCATTAACAACCAAATTTTCATTTTCATTATTTCCACGTCGACGGTCAATTTAACTGAAAGTGGCTTGAAACAGACAGTTACACACACAACTCAATTTTTCGGTTAAACAAACTCCGGCTGCATTCATTTCCTCGCCCTTTCTTACAAAACATGCATCGTACAATTAATTTAACTCGTAAATTGACGTCCGCATTTCGATCCATTCAGAATCGAAGCCTACGGTATTTTCTCTCATTAGCGCGGGCATTGTCCAATAAAATAAATCAAGCCGTCCAAAACAAAAATCGCGCCATGACAATGAAAATTTGACCCGACGAATGCATTACGACGACGACTCTTATTGTGCTCCTGCGAAACGATTGTCGCGTGTTTTTTCGCCCGGAGAAAGTTGTGATTAGTGTTGGCGGTAATGTTAGTGTCATCGTGTTTGTTCGCCACGGTAATGTGGTAATTAGACGTTCAGTTGCGTCGGACTTAGTAATGACAGTTTTAACGCTAATTAGAGACGGGAAATGTAATCAGACAATAATGAATTAGGGCTGGGTCTCTTTCTTACGCAATCCACAGCGAAAAAAGGTATAACCAAATAAGGGGGCAAAAAGTTTTCGATAACAAACCAATAAACTCGATGCTCATGTATAATAGACCATTTAAATGTTCCTTTTCGCAGCAGACTTCTTATGCTAATTTATTTGAGAGATGTAAAATAAGTAAAATAAGTACTGTGATAAATGTTGGCGATTTTATGTTTAATTTATTATTCCTTTTATTATTTAAAAAATGTATGTACCCCCACCCTTTATTAATGCAGCACACATATGCAGAGTCATTAGTATAAAACAGACGTCCTTGTAACTGCGTAAATAATACGACTACTCTCTGACGATCAGTACTTCGCTCCAACATTACATTGCAGTTAATGCTAAACGTGAAGTTATTACTGAAATATTGTCTACCAAATTCAAACGTAAGTGAACGACAGTGAAGATGTCGATTACGTTAATTTCGTCCTCGCGTTAGGCCAATTATCTCGCCTTTGTTACCTCTGCCTCGGTTCTTTCGGTAACTGTGTCACACAGTTCACATATGTCACATGTATGTTATATATATATATTACATACATGTCACGTATTTATCACATATATATCAGATACACGTCAGATATATGTCACATATATATCACATATATATCTCATATATATCACATATATGTCTCATCTATGAGACATATATGGGACACGCCATAATGTTCATTTTAGCTTGGGAATTGTTTAATCTCTACCCCTTTATCTTAAGTGTTCTTCGCGTACACTAAAGGTTGATCGTTACCCAAATACGTTTCGTTACACGTAAAGCCACGCGTCAATGTTCATATCAACCCCGCGCGCCTCTTTGTACATGTGTCCGCTATTTGAACAGAGAGCGAAGCAATTAGAAACGTTCGTTAGACTTGACGACTCGGCGAGTGTCAGTGCCGGACAGTCGAGGGCAAATATTTAGGAGTACATAAAAGAGTCCTAATATTTGACGCCTCGCAATTTTAATATTGATACCGACCTATTGACACTTGAATCTGCATATTCAAACAGCGCTGCGTTCGGGACGCAACGTCTGGACGCCGGCGCGTCATATTTGCCGAAAATAAAACGTGCGCGACTTAATTACGCGTGTAACAGTTTTGCCCGTTAATTCCCGGGATTTGCATCAACTTTGCATACACGTTCGGCGGGGATCGATCGCGTGTCCGGGGAAAGTGGCGGCGGGAAAAAAGGCGCGTGTAAACGAGCGAATAGACAAATTCGGCAGGCCGCCCGGAAAGCGCATAATGAGCGAAACGGGATCGCGAAAAAACGGCGAGCGCGGAACGTCCGAGCGGAAACAATAAAGGCCGAACAATTGACATCTAAATATCGGCGCATGAATAATGGAACGGCGTCGGCCGAGTTACAATGGCGGCGTGTCGCATAACCGGCTGATAAACACTAATTCACTTACGGGCATCGTCCGCGAACGGCCCCACGCGCTCGTTACGAAAAATGGCGATTGCGTTCGTCAGTGCTAAATGGCGTTTAATAGCGACCGTAACTTCGGCCCCCTCGCCCCCCTCCCCCACCCTCGTTGGTTTGATTAAGCGCGCCTGCAAACATTGTTCCCGAGCTCAACGACTCTGTGTAAATTATAATTCTCGCTGCGAAATATGTGTCGGTCACATGGCGTGGGCCGTGCCACATTTCTCTTTTCTCCGGCGTGATGTATAGTGAAAAAGCGGGGAGCCGTCGTGGGCATAAGAGGGTATTCGTTGTTGCTGCGAATTTTAGGCGTTCAACATTTTTGGGCAATTTTTTAAAAGATACCATTAAAAACAATTATAATGGATCGAATTTTGTTCATAGTGGCAATGTATTGCATCAAATTACAAATGTTCACATACTACTATATAATATAAAAAGTACAATTTTTTTGAAAATTAAAAAATTGTTGCACATTTTTCAATTTTGTTACAGAAATCAATTAACACTGTTTTAAAATTAATGTATCGGTATTGAAAAAAAATTAATATACAACTTTTTATGACATAAAACGTGTTTTACACTTAATGGCATTTTGCCACACATACTCTGATGTATAGAATGCAAAAGATGAAAAAAATCCATTTTTGAAACTTACAAACACGAATGCCGCCTAAGTTGCGACTTGCTCGTTTTCTGGAGGCGCCTTTTTCGCCGTTTTGCAGTCTTAAAGCGATCGTTTACGGTTTAATGGGATCGTTCGGGGATTAGAGGATTTTCTTCGGAACACGGCGATATGGGGAAGCGGCCGATCTTGTGGGCCGAGCGTTGCTTACGGGTTGCTTCCCGTTTTGAAATTGATTTGAATGGGACCGTTTTTGTTTCGGCATCTCGGTGTTTGGTCAAGGAGGAACTTAAGTCAAGAAGCCTGTCTTGACCCTTTAAACAGCCAACAGCACGAATCGGCGCGGCGCACAATGAAAGCCAAATAGCAATTACGCTGACTTGACATTTAAAGTGTTAAACTAAACAAAGCGCCCGTTGCGCAATTAACAATTGTATCGTTTATTTAATGAACTACACAAATCGCGACGATTTCGGGCAAGACAATGGCTAGACTTTTTCGACATTTAAGGCCACGTCGAAAGTGTGATTAACGACATTACTAATTTCTCAAAATATGGCTTAATGGAAACTTAAACGTTTATTCAACCACTTTCTGCATCTGGAAATCGTTTTATTCTCATTCACCAATGCAAATATTAATACATATGTGGCATTTGATTTGCTATGGTACACTGAGAAAACTAAATGGTACCACGAAAAATTCAAATTCTAAATCTCATATTTCAGAACCCCTTCTGAATTCTATGTCACTTGAAGACCTCCATTCAAATCTTTAAACTCGTGTAAAGTAGAGAAGTCGACATAGCACGAAACGATTTCCATTAACTCGGAAATCAAATCGATTTTCGACACGAGACAAGCAGACTCTGCATGCCGCAAGCCGATACTTTTTCAGAACTCTCGGTTTTCCATTAAACTCCAGGAATAACTTGTACGGATAAATATAGGTGGGTCTAATAATACGGGTGGCGTGCGAGTGTGTAACATAATTAAGTTTTTATGGGGACGGTGCATCAACTCGAGTTGAAAGGGGGAAATTAGTCGGGCGTAAGTGAAACGGAACAATGAAAACAATAAATACGGTTAAATCACTGGCGCTATTATCCCGAGAGATATTGAAAGCGTCGTCCTCTTGCGAAAATGCGCTCGGCAAAAATCGCCACCGGCCACGAAAAGCCGCGCTCCCTTGATCTGCCGACGCGCCGCCACTCCTGTTGGTTTGTTTTCCGCGAAAAACGTCTTCCCCGTATTTTTTGCCGGCGCAAAAAAGACTTGTTTCTGCGGCGTGTTTACGCACTCGCACATATTTCGCGCGCTTCGCAGCGTCGGCGCGCGAACGCACACGATCCCGCTCGTTTTATTCCCGATCGCGGAATGCGCGATTTTTGCGCGCTTGCGCGGATTTATGCGTGCGCCCGGCACCGCGGCAAATTTATCGCGCGAAACGTGTATTTCGGTCGCGGACGGGGACGCGCGCGATTTACGGCCGGCGAATTTGTTTGCGATTAGCTCTTGCGCGTAATTATCAGCGCGATAAGGGCGACGGCCCGAATATTACATCCAGTTAATGATCACTATTAAATGCGCCGAGTGTCCGCAGATGCATGCGAAAAAGGACGGTTTGTATGCTGCGGGTCCCTGTTAAAAATAATATTTCTGCCCTGCACTAGGAGAAGTATTCTTTTTCAATAAAACTATCTTTTTCATTCTTACGCTTTTGTATGAAAAGGGTAGTTTTAATACAAACATAATTTTAAAAGATATTTAAACATGTTTAACCTTTAGTAGCATTAAAAAGAGTTTTGGAAATGATAAATACGATTTTATGTATGTTGCAATGTTGCAACTTCCGTAGTTAAAGGGTTAATTTAGTTCCGGATACTGTTGTTTGCTTAGAACTTTAGGAAGTGTTGACGTAACTATCCGCGGTTGCTGGAAATTCGCGTAGCAACCCAGAGGTGTTAAGACTGCGCTTCTATTTCCAAGGATAAAACTCGGGTCGTTATCCCAGCAACTTTTTTTCCGTGCATTGAAATTGGATTCTATAAGTGGCATAATTTTCTAACTTGGAATAGATCTAGACTGAACAAAATTGACTTTCCGAGTTGTCTATCATCCATTGCCCAGTCCTTTGAATTCACTTTGATAAAAAAAATGTTACATGGTTAAAGGTCCCATATATGCCAAATATCTACATTTTCAGCTGAGTAGATACAATTAGGATATTCCACAAATATTTTCCAACAGGGCGGTGACTCCGCCTTTATCGCCCGGGCGAATGAGTCGTAACGCGATGATAAATGGCAAATGATTTTACGCGCGTTGTTTTATGTAAGAAGTTGCCGGGCGCGGTGCGTAATGGACGAAACGGGGATTAAGGGACGGCGAACGCGCCCAGCGAAGTTGCGCGGCAGTTGCCTGCGAATATTGTCGCGCAATATGCGACGCCGTAAGAGACCCAATTCGGCGCGATAATTCCGCCGTAAAGACAAATAAATAATGCAGCGAAATTAGTCGTGCAACTGTGCGCGTTAGCGCCCCCGTAAGGGACTTTTTGGTCTGAATCCTGCATAAGCGTTACCCCAATAACTTGCTTATTAATGCGCTCCGCGCGCCCGTGAAGACGCGAATTTAAATTCCGTCCCGGGGAAGCGCGCATGAATATTCACGTTATATATAATTTCGCGCGCGGCGAAAAATCAGCCGTGTAAAAAGCCAACATCGAAAGTATCGTCGGGTCATCGCGCAATCCCGGCAATCTAACCTCAATCTCGACGCGCGATAGTCAATTTTGAAACGAGCGCGCAAGTCATTACTCGGGGGGCCGTCGCTCGCCGCGCGAGCGTACAATTACATCTCATCCTCACAAAGGAGTGTCCCATATAGCGGCGAAAAATTGCTCATTATCCGCGCGCGTTCGGCAAAAACTCGTAAATATTTAATTACGACACTTAGCCGCGCTGTACACTGTAAAAAAAATGGTGTAATTTTACACCTTATATGGTGCAACTCAGTTGCCTGCTAATTCGCATTAAATTTACAGTCGCGCTTGAAATTTAAACTTTGAAGTTTAAATTTAAACCATTAAGTAAATAGTTAAAAATAACCTTTGCTACTTCTTAAATCCCATGAAATAGTTTAAAAACACGATCCTTCGGTAACTTAAGTTAACTTCTAAACAAATAACGTTAGTGTTTCATGCAAACCGTAATAACCAGAAATGAATGTACTTTCATTTAAAAAATAAAATCACATTGTTTAAACTCGAATATAAAAGTAATTGCGGCTTATCTTATATTGAACAAAGTACGTTTGAAGAGGTAAAAATAATTTTCTTGCGTCAAAAAGGAAATTTCGTACAAGTGTTTTATTATCCATCTTTAATAAATATAATTCTTTTTAAACTATTTTAAAATTAATTCAGTCTTACTGTGTTAATGAAAAATCTTCAAAAGACATAACATTTAACAATATCGAAGATCGTAATTACAGTTAACAACTAAAATGAAACAAGTTGACAAATCGCTACAATTACTCACACGTATATAAAAGTATGTAACATCATTGGAATGTTTATAACACTCGCAAATAAAGGCAAATTGCAAGACATTAATAATTCAATAACCTTCAAAAATGTTTGCATTGTAATAAATTGAATGTTTAATATGACATCTTTTTCTTACCTTAGCGAAACTATGCACTGGCAACTTTTTTTATCAAAGTTTGAACTGATCTTGCTTTCAACGATTTACCGTGGTTACTTTTCATTTTCAAAAGGTACATTTGTATGAATTGCAATGTTCCTGTAATTTGCTTTGGGAAGTTAACATTCAATATAAAATAAAGAGCAAAAGTTTCTTCGATTGCATCAATCGGTTTAGTTCGTGTCGCGACTTTTGTGTTCTGAAAAAAGATTTCGTACTCGACTTGTTCGCCAAGATCGACTTCACGGACGTAGGGATGAAGATTGGCACTCTTTCTCTTAGCTCCTCTTTTGGCTTGAGTTGGTGGTCCTGAGTCCTCGGTATTAGGTTGTGAGTTTGATCCCTGGAATATTTCAATAAAAGTTTCTAATTATGCAAATGACTTGCAAATAAAAAATAATTACTTACGTCACTTTTGCTAACTTCGAAGAAATAAGTAAGATCTTCTTTGAGGTAGACCGAGACTCTTTCTAAAGCATTCAGATTGCCAGAGTGATTTGCAGTCACAACGGGTACAAACACATCCTTTTCATTGTATAAGGATTGCAAAATCTTTCCAGCTTTTTCGGAGAGCATTTTCCCAAACTCGCGAAGATCTTTCCCTGTCGATTTGTGGAAATACCAGTCAATAGTTTCTGCTTTGAAGAGCACTGGCCAATCGTTGAACACGTCCTTCACATGCGGCGCGCAGTTTTTGTTCAAATAACCGCTCAGGTCTTCATAACAAAGTTGCAGCAGATCGAAAAATGTGTCGTCCACCTGCGCCTCCAAGTACTTCTTCAGCTTTTCCTGAGGAGGAAGGTCGACAACGCCGTCTGAATTGTTGTTATCTTCAGGCTGGGAATCGTCTACAACCTGATCGTTTTTCGATTTTTTGGACCCAGAGTCTTGTTTGTCCTCAGTGATCGTTAGAGGTCGCTTAGCTGATCGTTTTAGGAAAAAGTATCGTGACCGCAATTTCTCAAGTATGGTGTGATTACCGTCGCCGATTATTTGTCCGTCGTCATCTCTGTCTTGAAATTGTTGTGGATACTTTTGGACTATTTTGCCGCTTACAAATTTGAGCGTGCTAAGAGGAACTTTATTTGATAATTCGAGTAGCTTATCAATTGTAACGTGAACCAGTTGCGTTTGTTCTTTCTTAGATCCAGATCCAGCTTCGAAGCGTTTCAGCGACGAGGATGCCATCATTTCCCATGGTATTTGGAAATCTTCCCACATAAATATCTCGAATTCCAATTGGTTTGTCGGATTGGATCCAGATCCAGTTTCTTGCTGAGTTGGAGAACTTTGTTCATCATCAACCGGGAAACTCGCGGGGTTTGTCGTTTGCTCTGAAACTGAGCACCAAGTTTGGGATTTTGTTAGCAGTAAAAGGGGTTTGCTGCTAACGAACAACAAAACTTCTTCATTGTCGATGACCGTCCCATCTTCTTCCAGAACCAAGCAATGACCTTTTATTTTCATTTTTACTGATGCTGAAATGGAGAACAAAATGTTAAAACTTGTTTTTTAATTTAGAATTATAATTTGATTCAATTAAAAGTTACCTTCAGAGATCAATTTTTCCAGCACATTTTTAACAGTTTTTTCGTCAATCGAAACGAAAGTTTTTATTGTTCGATCAGCACTCCATACTTTGAAAAACATCGTTAACTGTAATACAGAAATAAAATAAAAAATGAAATAAGAAAAATGTAAAATTACAGTGTTTCGTATGGAGCCGATTTGAAAGCAAAAAAAGTTTCATCTTTGAAATCCCATTGCAAAACAGTTTCCGGGCTTAAAATACATGAAAATGGCACGACATTCAGATGCTTTGATTCAGAAAATCGTTCATACAGTCCTGTTACTTCGTTGTATAAGATTTTGCAATTACACCCAACAAACAATAAGTCATCGAATTTCGCATTCAGAACTATACTTTGGATTACACATAAATTAAAAAAAACGTTTTCATCAACTAAGTAGCAAACAGCCATCTTCTCTTTATACACAATGCCCCTAAACGTAACGTCTTTCGCAATAAAAATAAAATCATTCAAATCAATGTTACTGTTTTTCATAGCTAATAATTCAGAAGAATGTTTGTATTTATTAATGATCTCGTAATTTTTTGAAATCACGGAATCAACTTTTTGCTCTGTGTAACATTCATTAATCGCTGATGATAATTGAGATAAATCTGACAATGATTTAAGAACATTTTTGAAGTTCAAAGTATGTCTGACGACATTTTTAAAAAAGCGATGTTTGCTCTCATATCTAAGAGTCCACGAGTATCGCAAACATCCAAATTTTTTTATCCATTCAAAAAAATGTTGCAAAAAATGATGTTTTGCTTTTAGAGTATCATCTGGAAATTGATTTCTTCTTGACTGAAGGTAGTCTTGTACCAAATTTTTTAGTACAGCAGCTTGTCCAATAGACATTTTGAAACTCATAACAAAACAACATATATTACGTAAGTCGAAAATCATTTGTAACAATTCATCGTCAGCAGTGACATTTGCAGGCATGTATTGCAATAAAACAAATGGTAAAATAAATAGAATCCACATGTTTTGCGTCGCACTACCAGTTAAACTGTCGGATGTGCTTTTCAAATTTGGCAAACTGATTTTTTCTTCATCTTTGAACCTAAATTTTTTTAATTTGTCATTTAAATTATCGAAAGATGGAATCACTTTTTTTTTAACAAGTCGTTTCAAAACTAATTGTATGTCGTATTGCACGACTCCTTCAAACAAGTCATGCGCAATACAAGGCGCAAGACCTGATTCACAAACGTGAAAATACTTCAATTCGTTCAGAACAGAATTGTGTTTGATTCCATTGGAGTGAATTTTATTATTGGGTCCCTGACTCAACTTAACTTTGCGCAAGTCTCCAGAGTAATTTTCTTTGTCCCGACGTCTACAGATTTTGAATGGATCTTTATTGAAATCGTGCATATAACATTCTCGACAAAAAAAATTGTCAGTTCGAAAACACTCAAGAAAACCGCCTATTTCATTGTTGCCTAAGTTATCACCTCTGCAGCAAAGAAGAGCCCCTTTGAAAATAGAGCTTTTGATTTGTAAACCGTTAGTTTCTAGGATTTTCATGTCGCGAATGAATGGACGTAATATTTGATCAAATCCAAATTTTTTCACGTCTTTACTGAATGCCACACCAACCAGATGTATGTTGTCTGGTTTCGCGTAGTACCAAGGTCGAATATTTGCAAGTGACATGTAAATAGCAACGACTTTTTGTATTCCGCGAGAAGATCCTAAAGGGTTACAAATCTCAACTCCATCCTGGTACAAAATTATTTTCAACATTTTACAATCGTTCATCGATTTATGAAGATCGCGTGATCTTGTACCCGAGTTTAAATCAGTAAATGTCTTCCCGTCATATTTATCACTGTCATTCAAGCACTGACTCAAAACACTCGCGTCATTCAATTGCGATTTCAATGTTTCTAGAATCGGAATATAGAAACAAATAGATGTTTCACCTTTCTCATTTTTCAAATCTACAGGTACAGGATCAATGATATTGAAAATAACATGATATAATTTGTTTCTCATATGAGCACTCCTGAGAGGCCCAGTTTGATTGTTATGCGCTTTTTTGAATAAATTCTGATTCAAAATGGACCTAATTTCATCTCTATGAGACGCCTCGAATTTTGATAGTAAATACTCAGTGTTCAAATCATTCAGATTAGACAACGAATCAATTAAAATCTGCAAAGTGCTTTCAGTTAGAAACTTTTTCGATTTTAAAATCGCATAAAGTTTGGCGAATTCTAATAAACTTTTACTTTCCAGATCGCCATTTTGTGCATTCTCTAAATCATCTTGCAAAAGCGTGGGAACCGATTTTGACAGGTCTAATGATACCGTTTTGTAGTCACCATTGACAATGCATTGCTCACTGTTAAAAGAAAAAGTTGAATGATCGCGAAAAAAGTGACTTTTCAACGAGTTGATTTTAGTAAATAAAGCAGCTCGGTTACATTTAAATTTATACGGGCACTCGACCGGTTCTCCGTTGGCAATGTGAGTGTAAATGTGGCTATGAAAATCTGATTTTTTTGACGTCTTAAACTGACAGTGAGTGTAATTGCAAAAATACATGACGATATTTATTTACCCGTTACTGTTTGCCAATGAAAACAATCGAGCAAACATTAAAATGAATTTCCTTGAACGCGGCGTTCGATTGACGAATGTCAGACCGGTTACCTGAAATGAAAACAGATTAACTGGGTGAACATTTTCCATTATTTTGTTTTCATTCATGGTTGCATCGAATACTTACAATTCCTTATTGCATCGTTGTCGCAGAATCATGTTCCCGGCATGACAAATGACGGTGCGCGCCGCTCTGCGCAACACGTGAGCGGACCACTATAACCTACGCGATGTGAATAGCGCGTAATTTTCAACTTCCAAAGTGGAAATTTAAACTGCGGTTTGAATTTTAGAGCAACCTCTTTCTGTCACACTATAAATTTACACTCGCAACTTTAAAATTAAAGTAAAACGCATGCTTTTTTAAAGTTGAACATTAATATTACAGCATATGAGGTCTAATTTTAATGTGCAACTTTAATTTTACCTATTATTTACTAGAAAGTACGGTGTAAAATTCCACAATTTTTTTTACAGTGTAGCTTGTACAGTTACGCGGCGCGCAAAAATCCGCGGACCGTTTAACTGCATTTTCCAATCTGCCGCGAAATTATGAAACGCGTGACCCATATTGTAACAGTCGGTTCAATTACGATGTAACAGTTACATAAGTTACGGCCAGGCTCCGTGAACCTGCCCATACGATTAACCTTTCATTCCGTCAGCGATTTAATGGAAATAATTCAGCTAACGAGAAATTGAAAACGGCATTTCCCATGCAAACAAAACGCGCCCGCGAGACGCGCCGTTCGTCTGGGAAACGCGCGTCTCATTCCAATTAAACGCGCGCGTCTTATCGCAAACAATTGCGCAACGCGCGCGCTATTCGCAGGGCCATGCTGCGCCCGTGACAGTCGTTCAGCCGCTTGCGCAACCGTTTGCACAAAATAATTAATATTGGATGCCCGCGATTGAATGGAACCGCGCGCGGCAGCCATTTATAACGCGTCACTTCTTCTGCGCTCGTAGGCATATGTAAAAATAATGGAGATGGAAGAAACCTGTCTTTTGAGCATCAATAGGTTTACTTGTCACACGTTTACAAATTATTCATTTACAACATGATTTATTAATATAAACATAGGACGAAAGGGAATTAAAAAAATTATTAAAAAATGTACTGTAATAGTATATATTGAATAGAGAAAATACATTTAAACTGTGAACTTTTTTCCATGATTTTCATGGTTGAAATGTTTTTATTGTGATCAAGACAGACGTTACTTGTCGACGCCAAGATTAAGCAGAAATTATGAAAATAACATTAACACAGTGTTTATTTTGTTTACTATAAACACATGAATTTATTTGACAGTACCTTTTTGTACAGTGTACATTATTTTTAAATTGTATTACGAATAATAACCAAACTTTTTTTCATTACAAAATGTCAGCGAAAAATCTACTTCTAAAAGTATTCTACTTTTGATTATCGGACAATTTTGCCACTGTATCAGCGTCTACGTACACAAAGACAGCGCAACGGTGAAAGGCACTTCTGCGTCGCTACTTGCGCGTCGCCGCGAAAGTAGCGAAGCACCGCGGACGAAAATGCCAGCAATTACGTGTTTCGACATCGGCCTCGCGATCATTACCGATGCATTGATGGACGCCGCCGCGTCCGGCCCGACTTTTCTTACGACAAATTGATATTTGCGTTAATAATGCGCTATTAATCGCCGGTCGGCTTTTCAGTTGTCCGCCGCGCAATTTGTTATTGAACTGCCGCGTGGGAATTTTTCGCGCGCGTCCTTTGAACAAGTTGTCCGATTAATGCGCGCCGCGAGAGAGTCGGCCAATCGCGCGTTTTTTCACTTTGCACCGCTGCGCCGCCGTCTAATTGAGCGGCGTCAGGTGCCGCGGAAACTGCGTCCCTGTGGTTTCCGAACGACGCCGAAGTTTCCCCGGACGGGATTTTTCATGGGTTTCTCGGGTTACTTGGAAACTGTCCCGTATTACTCAAGACATTTCAACGGGATTCTCGTATTACTTGAATGCTTATCGAAAGTGTCTCGTATTACGTCAACATTTTCCATAAGTGTCGCTGGTCACGCAAACGCGTTCGGACGGACAGTTACATTTTCATTATTCCCCGCTCGAAGCGTGTCCCGTGTGAATTCGTGATTTCGCGTGTCCCATGCGGGCTGATTAGTTGCCTGCCAAACGGATTGCCGCTGCACGTCGTTTAGCCACTTTTTTAATTGGTTAATGTATTAATTACAGCTGCCTGCGCTGTAGTGTGACGTTTTTGATTAACAGAGATTTTGGAAATAAATGAGAATATAAAATGTGGAAAGAAAAAGAACTTACCTCTGATGAATTGCCCGAATTAGAAGATTCTAACCTAATTTCGAATATAATTTTCCAATATGGACCACATTTTTTTTGCATTTATTTTAGTACGAATTAGGACACCGAGTTGGATCTCAGGAATGCAGTTCGTCGATAATTTTAGGTGTAGAAACTTAAAATTCGATATTTAAAAAAAAGCTGATTAAGGCGGGAACAACTGCGGGGACGTAATTTATTCATCGCGTTCGCGATCTAATAAGCACAATGTCAACCTAACCTCATTCTTATAGAAGATCAAGCGGCGTGGCAGGAAATTGCTCTAAGACGATTACCAGATTATCTTTTCCTTGTTTGACAATCGTTCATTAACCGCCCTGCGAAATGTGCTTTTTGCCATCCCACCGTGCAATTAATACTGTAACGTTGTATAATAAAGTCTAAAAAACAGCATTAGCCAACGCTATGAACGATGAATAGATTTTCATCATAATTAGATTTTCCGATTCAATATTTGCACAAAAAGATCTGCGCTCGTGATAAGCCGCTCGTTCGGTTGCGACACGACTGTAGTGCATTAAAAAAGACAATTACATTCGCTGTCACAATGACTTTTATTACGTTAAAATATTCCCAACAAAGAGTCGTTTTTAAGAATAGCAATTATCAATCTTACAAGCTCCATCACACATGCTTCACGACCGAGTCATACTCATACTTTCCCAGCCAGAAATCCCGGCGCATCGGCGATCGATTGTCGCGTCATTGTTCGCAATCGCCGACGTCACCGCGATTTTTCTTTTTCGGTCCGAAAAACACGCATTATTCCGGGACGAACTTCGTTTCACTTAAGGGTATCGTCTACCTTATTGCAACAATTTTTTAGACAACTGAGAAATGTACTTGAAATAAAGATAAAGAAAAAAATATGTCAAAGGTCAATATTGAAAAATGGCATCGTATTGCAGATCTTTTTGCTTTCCTACAGTTCTCCAGATGATATGAAACAAAATTTTTAATTGCCCAATAAAATAAAATGAAACGAAAAAAATCTACTTTTAGGATGATTCTTTACCTTTTTTGGCTTAAAAACGACTTGCTGATATATTGGATTGCTGTATAAAAACTAATCATTTTCAATTTTTAATTGAATTAAAATTAATCAACTTTCAATTAATTGATTAAAAATAAAAAATATTAAATTTTCAGTTGATTTCTTAAAAATTAATTGATTTACATTTAATTGCAAATTTTTTATAAAATAATTTAATTGTTAATAGTCAATTAAAAATTTCCCCAACTTTGGTTTTCTTTTTGGTTTGAGGTTAAAAAACGTAGTCTACCAATTACACCTACACAATATCTTAACAAATAAAATTACTTATTCCAAAAACTTCTCTAAAGGTCACAGAATCTCGCCTCGATCAACTTTTTATGAAAAGAATATTTTACGAATAATTCCACAAAAATTACTTATGGCGCGAAACGGCCGATTCAAATATCCTCCGTCCATTCCCCATCACCTTAACCCCGTAATTTTGCGAGATATCGGTTGCCGAAAATCGCGGATCCGTTCGGACGATGACATCCCATCGTTGGAACAATAGATAATAAACATCGCGCCTCGGCGCGCGCTCGCTCTCGCCGAGACGAGGACGCGACGACGAGCGACGCGCAGAGGTCAATTTGAGCCGATCCCCCGCCTTATTTTATCTTTCTCGCGCATCTCCTAATAGTACCCGCTATTAATTACAGGAATATACGCTTCGTTATATTCCCGCGAGTCCCGGTGGAAATATAGGTGGTTTACGATTATGCGCGCAACATGTTAATTTTACAGCTCCGAGTCCAAACTGGACGTTGTTTACGAGCTTCGCGGGATGGGCGCGCGGGTGGAAGGCGCGCGTCTTCTCAAATTTCAGTCGTGCGATCCGTTCGCTTTTTCGCGTCGTAAAAATCGATATTCGAGGAGCCAGCGCCCGAAACTTGAGTTCACGCGCGCTTTTCTTTCCGATCACCTCCCCCTTCCGTCGTTGGGGTGTATCAATCGACGGCGTTCAATTAGTGCGGCTTTTTCCACACTTTCGACTTTAAACGACCGCCGAGTCGTTTCGACGGTTTGGATTTTTTCCTTTTCGTTTTCTTTTCTTTGTAATGAGAAAACGAGATGGCTGTGAAGTCAGTTTGATCGTGGTGGTAAAATTTGCAGTATTTCAATGGCAAAGTTTTGCTATTCAAAAGAGATATTAAGTCACATTTGTGAAGATCGTCATTTTCCAAATTTCGATAAAATAGATTTAATTTAATATATTGTAAAGTAGATATGTTGATTATATTTCATAAATGTATGACATTTCACCATTTTGCGTGGCACCCATCTTGACTAAGAAAGCTTTGGCAGTGCGTAATCGGATTTTTATTTGTAAACCGCGGGTTGGTGATTTAATGAGGGGAAAGAATGCGCGTTGATAAACGCGACTTTCGGGAAATGATATACCCGCGACAGCGTTAAAGTCGAGACGCATTCGTTCCTTGTTTTGCTCGTAATTAAAATGGCGGTCTGGCTGATGATTTAGCGCGAGGTTTCGTCGTTAATGCGAGACGTGCTGAAATACGATACTCTTGGCAGACATTGAACCGGACGTGCCACGTCAGCGATGTGGTAAGCCGGATTGCAGGGTGCCCGATATGGGCCACGACCCCATCGGGAGCACCTGGTTGAATGACACCCGAATCGGGCTCTAATTGTTCGCGCAACGAGAACAATGCTGCGCCAAGGTGTGCCTTTTAATTGAACGAAAACAGTACATTTTGCAACAAGGAACGAAAGTGCATCAAAAACGAAAGTGTACAAAAATGATTTTTAACCGAGAAATGAACAGCCAAGTAGCGTTTTGCGTCCCGAAGGACGAAAGTGGATATTTTTATCCTGACAAAGATCAATTTCCGTCCTAATTTCGTAATTAAAAAACGACATTTTCGATGTCATTTTTATGTATGTGAAAAAATCCCTTTCGACGAAAACCGCGCGATCTCAAAGAAAATGACTTATCGCAAAGGGACTGACGGTTCCGGGGAAAAGTTGCGGCAATGACAATCTTGATCGATCTTGTTAAAATTCAAAGGCTGACGTGCGCTCGAGAGCGTTCTCACAGGAATCAGCGTTTGACGTGAATCAAACTCAGATCCAGTCGGCATTTTTCATCTGTCCGGCCTTAATTAAAAAAGAAACGAGATCGCCAATTTGAGTTGCATGTTTCAGCTTATAACTTCCGGTAACTGAAAATGAGAGTCCGTCCTTAAGGCGGGTTTCCATTCAATAACTCGAGTAATGATACGCGATTATCTAAATGATAATATTTCCACAAAACGGCAGGAATTAATTAAAAAGCATCTATTAAGAGCGAGCGAATTTATCTGCGGGCGACCGTAATTATCGCGGCAAAAAGGCGCAAAAGAGTCGACGCTAAATGAGTTTATCCGGCGATCTTCGGCCGAACCCGATTCCCCGCGATCCCGTTTATTTATAACGAAAATCCGCCGCGACCGTTCACGTAATGCGCGACTCATTTTCGCTGAAACGTTACGTAAATCAGCGACCGCGCGATCGTGCCGAAAAAACTTCGAACACTTAGCCGCATTACCTAAACGGATTACCTGGTGCAATAAAGCATTCGCGTGATTGATCGTCGTTCCCGAACATGAGCGGCGCGCGTTGGGATAATTAAAACGGACACTTTTCGACATATCAAGAATACCACGCCAGACGTTTTACACCATTACCCAACAGTTTACCTCGCCTTTCCCCCTGAAAACGGAATTCTCCACTTAACTATTCATCATCCAAAAACTCTCCCATTCGCGAATCTTTTCCGATAACGATGAATAAATCTCAAGTAAAAATGCAGCTTTTTTGGCAAGGTTTTAGGAAGCCAATCAGACTGCAGCTGCATGTTGGTTTAGACTAAAAGAACCAGAAATTAAAAGTTAAAACTAGATAAATCCGAACTTTTAGAATCTTTTTTTATTTTTGTACAATACGAGTAATATGTTTTTTATGATTTACATGAAAATATAAAACTTGTCTAACTCGTACATTTTATTAATTATATCAATTTATGGAACCCTTACTACTGCTTATGTATCAATAAAATTGAATATTACTAATGAAAATGGTACAGGTACAAGGCAAGGGTTCAATTCCCGGTATCAACCAATCCGTTTTTCTCAAGTTCAAAACATTTAATCCTCAATACAACTAACTTAAATTGGTCCGAAATAATATATTCACAATTACAAAACTTATAACTAAACAAAGTTTTATTTAATTTAAAATATGACAAGATTCTCACGAAGCCAAATTTTTCCTACAATACCTGCCAGTAAAATACTTCAGCCGGACATCCCCTCACAAAAAACTAGGGCGAATGTTTACTTGAGGAAGGTTTGTCGGGCTAACTTGATTAACAATCGTCCGGCGCGAAAGCGGCGACAAAAAACGAAAATTCGAAAACGACCGCAGGAAAAAAGGCGCGTGCGAGAGAAATGGCCGCAGAAATAAATGGAATCCGGTACCCGAGCGTGGCGTAAAAGATCGTTTATCGTGTTCTGCTGTGCAGGTAGGTCGAATTGGGCCGAAAAATGGGATAAACCGTGATTTATCGATAAATCGGAGCCGGGCTCGATAAGCCCGGAGGACGTTGTCGCGTAGGCGCGTGGCCCTGTTGTGTCGCGAGTCTCGGCTGCCCGCGGATGGGTCAACGACTCGCGCGCGATCCCGCCAGAACTAGTCCGGCGCGGCGACGAATCCGAGGACGCCAGAGCCGGTCTCCGGCGTGTTATTACGCGCGTTCCCAACCGACGGCAGCACTGCAAAAATTGTCTATTAACATTTGCTAGGTATACCATAAATTTTACTATACCACCCCGACGGAACAAAACGATGGTTCAACGTTGCAAACGTTCGCACAACGTTTATTGGATATCCAACCTCTATAAGTATTGAAAATGTTTCAAGTTATGTGTTCCGATAGAGAATTTTCGTAAATGATATAGTTAACTTTACCTTTATCTACGAAATTTACCATACCAAGCAGGAAAACTTCCTAGATACAGTAATTGTTTTCAAACGAGATACCTTATGTCAAGATTACTTATGGTACACTATAGTAATTAAGTATAGTATTTAAATATATTATTACTATCTTTTTTTTTTAGTCAAGACCGAGTTTTGAACCCACGTCCCACAGTTACAAGACGAGAACGTTACCATTAGGACACAGATACAACGAATTTAGTATAGTAACTTTCTGTATAAATAGAAAACTGTAACAAAAAAATTTGTCAGAGTATGCAGTGGTGTTTTCCCCGCAAAAGTTGAGTCAGGGATTAAGTCGGCGCAAAAGTCAGACGTTTTTGGGGAGCCTTTCGGGAGCGTTCGCACGTGCAAATCGCGAGACACCGGGACGCGGATTACGCGATCAATGCGAGCGCGCGCCATTTTCACAGACGTTACGGTACAGGTGTGCACGGCGATCGGATAACTTTCCGATAGTTGGGTTTCACGCGCGAGCAACGATTCAATTCGATCGTGCTTTTGCGATCTGCAACGAATGAGGGGAAAGGAGATATTTGCGGGGCGGAGGAGGGGGGGGTTAATGACGACGGCAAGTGGCGCGACTCGTTTGACGGTTCGCGCGAATCCCGGCTTTGATCGGCAAAAAGACCGGCAATTAAATTTGACTAATGTAGCCCAGTTTCGGGATAAACGCCAATCAGCGGGCGGCCGTGTTGTGCGCGTCAAAGTTAAATAATGAAACGGAAAACTTGGCAAGCGGATCAATTGATGAAGCCAGTCTCTTCGCCGCCGATCTGCGCATTGAAATTTCCGAAAGAGTTTAAATTGAAAAAGCGGCGTATCAATCACGACGTACGAACGAATAAACGAGTTAATAACGTGTCAATTCGGATTGGAAATTATACGCGGGGAGGGAGGCAGCGCGAAATTAGATATGTAAATTATGGGCGGTTATAATAAATAGTCGCGCGGGAACCGGTTCTTTTTCCCGTGTTTTGTAACGTTAAACTTTGTCGAGAAAATGAAACTAATAAGGTAAATTACGTTTGATTTATGTAAACATATTTCAGGGCCATTAGGAAAAGCGCGGGGCCGTGTCTTCTCGGCGGCGAAATTTTTGCCAACGGCCAAGGTGAACGTCGACTCTTTTCGGCCGAGTTGCTTAAAATGTTTATACGTGCGCGCGTGCTCGTTTTTGCGCTTTTTTTATCATTATTCCACGCTGCGCGTTTATTTTTATTGTCATTGCAAAAAATGGCCCTCATAAAAATCTGTCATATTCGTGATTTCGCAAACGAAAAACATTCCCGTGGGTCGCAGCCGCAATTTCGTAAATCAGCGGGCGAAAAAAAAAACAAAAACCGGCGACGCCAAAAATTAATTATTCAAACCGCAATAATAACGAATAAAAAGCTCGGGACGGCGTTCGTTTTTGTTCGTTGCTCGAAAAGCGAGTCCCATCTCGCTAAGAGGGAGACCGGTTTATGAGAAATTGGCGCATAAGATTCTAAGACGAAGCCTGCGACGGGAGAAAGATTTCGCGACGTAACGAGTAACGCGCGTACGCCTATAAGTAATACGAGTCGCGTTATTATTCTTGAGTGTCCCCGGACGTTTTCCCATTTCTCGTTATAGTTGTTCGAAAAATTCCCAATTAACATTCGCAAAAATGCGAGCCCCGTGGAACATGTTTTTAGATTTAATTGAATGAGATTCATCCGCCGTGGCGTTGAGAAACGGCACGTCACAATGCGCGGCATTGTGAGTTATGCGATATCGTGCGACGTAATTATTAAATGTAACTAATTCAGTTGTAGACGTCGCGATCATTTACCAACTAATGATCGCGACAAAAATCGCGGTGCCGTTTTTCCCGGGAAGCAGGTAAATTAAGATGGCCGACCGTTTGACTGAAATGTTCCGCGGGAACTTTGACAATGCGACGGCTAATTCGTTGGATTTCGATGAAATAAAAAAGAATTAGGCGGGACATGCGTTGTTCGCAACACGAATTAATCAGTTTACACATTTAACCGGCTTAAGGACACGCGTCGAGAACTTTCGCAATCCGCTCGTGGGAGTCGAGCGCAAACAACAAAACCGCGGCTATATACATAATTTTTCATGACATTTGCAATGCCGCGCGTCATGCTTCCCTGCAGTTGACGCACATAAAACGTGGCGATCGATCGTTTTTTATTCCGAAACAGCCTTTGACGTATTTTTTGGTCCACTCAAACATCCTTTTTTAACAATAAACGACTGTTTGACTGATTTGTAAGTTGATTAATAGCGATTTTTTAGTTTTTCGCAGTAAATTAAGGAAGAAAGCCACGTAATTTGTGCTTACAACTCAAGAATTATTCAATATACGTATATTATGGTAGATTAAATGAAACACTGTAGATTTACACCAAAAAATGTCACCACATGTGAACAGAAAAAACAATTAATAAAGTTTCACTCACATCAACTCACGTATATGGGTTAATACAGCGCGAACATGGGTCTGCGCGAGAGCAATTTCAATGTTTTATATTAAAGCAACTTTCAATGTCTGTAAAAAAGTATGTCATATTAGTTTTAAAATTAAATATTCGATTGCCATTAAACAAACGCAGTTTACTATTTTTGCATTGAGATGTTTCGATTACAACTTTCATTTCAAACGAATCCGGATATTAGACTCTGCACATAACCTTCCGATCAAACTTCGATTCAAATTTGACATATTTTACAGGTCAGATAGCTTGTCATTGAATTGAGTTTCTGTTATTTGAAAGTAATACTATTGAAAAATTGAATAAATGAAAGCAAAATTAATAAATGAAATGAAAAGAATTGAACTACAAATTTCGTATTTACAGATTTGTGTAAACAATTACTATGTTAATAATCCGAGAAACGATTTTATTATTCATAATTTTTTTTCTTTTATAAAATAATCATTTTCTGATATCAAAATAAATAATTTCTTGATTTTCTATAGTATTCAAAGATAACTTAAAAAGAAACATTTTATCACCTAGTTTGACTTTCCATTTGGGGGACTTTCTACCTTAATTACTACTCGATATCGCGTTGGACCCTTTAACGGTAATTTAGTCGGTGCGTCAATATCCCGTTTTTCTTACTAGCGCAGAGTATCTCAGCAAACGTTTGCGATAACTAATGGTAGTTACAACAATATTGGCACAGCATCGTCAGCGGTCGTGTTGTTCCTGCGAAATTTTCGGTACACGGTCGTTATTATAGTTAGCGAGCGTGGTACGATCGAAATTCAAGGCGAACAGGGGAATTTGAAGAATGCCGATATACACTTGGCGAAAAAGGCCCTCGACATTTCGAGTCGTGTATTTGATTAATTTTGGACGACTTCTTGTCAGTACCGCAGACGACCGGCTAATTCGACGAAATGCCGTGGCATCTCCTGCGTTGCTTAACCTGTGTCAGAAAAACCTTGACGCCAAAATTGTTCGATCACAACGTAACTCGCATCAATTAATCCACTTCGTCGAATCATCGCGGAAAAGTCTCTCTCCTTTTTTCCACGAACAGTTTATCGCCAACAGATTTCCTCGGCGATGCCGATTCTTTTCACGGTAGTTAATTGGCTTGTTAGGTGCAAATTTGCAAAAAATTTCGCAAGCGTTTTTAACATATGAAGGTGCCCTCAGTTTCGTTAGTTTTGCTGGTTTTGTTAGTTTTGTTAGTTTTGTTGCATCGAGATTACCGAACAGTTTTTCGCTCCGCTCTTAATGCCGAACTTAACCTCCTTAAGTCAATACTTCACTCGAGTCTTCTACATCATGTCGTCAGATTTTACGTCCTGAGCCCAGATGTAAATCTTGCGTCAAGATTTATAATTCTCGCTCAAGTATCAAGATGGAATACATCTCGAATCCGTATATTACATTTCCGCTCAAAAGTAATATTTCAAGAGCCACCAACGGCATACTAATTTCAACGACGCGATATATTTTCTAAGCATTGAATAACATTTAATTGCTCCGAACATTTGTTTCGTTGATTCCGGCACGATTATACGGATGTCGCGACAACGTCGACATCACTCTCGCATATCAAAGACACGTTGTGAATTTATATTCAAATTTCAATTTCGTGTAGCAGAATCGAAGAATTTAATTGAACAGACGACATTATTAATCAACGACCGTTACAATAATAATGATGGAGAATGTTCGATCAGTTGACGTTTTTGTATCGGAATTGCAAAACATAATTTGGGCTCGTTAAAATGCAGCGAGCCGAGAAATAAATAAACGGGAAACAAAAATCTGACAAGACGAAGTAGCCGGGTTGCGAATTTTGAGGGGAACGCGCAATTATTTGTCAATTTTAATGAACGCCACCTAGTATTGACATAAATAATTAATTTTATAGCAAAAAATCAATGTAAAATGCGACGCGAATTTAGAGGCATAATAAAGAACGTATGTTGACACGAGCATTTTTACGACTTTGATGCGATAAAATATGTGCGATGTGCCTGTCCCGTGGTCTGAAACGTGATACCCCACATATTCAAATACGAAACAATTCAATTGCAAATGAATGGGATTCCGAACGAGGACGCGGTAATTATTTGCGAGATGTAAATGAATGTCGCGCGCTCAAAAGAGCGTCAAAAAACTTGCCATCCGTACGGGACGCAGCGAAATTTGCGCAATCGAATGGCAATGACAAATTCGGTTTCATTGCCACGACAAAAATCAAACGCATTTTTTGCCCGTCCCACTATTTTAACTACACTTTGCGTTTAATCATCACAAAAATGAAAACACACGTGATAAATGCTATCATTTGTCATTCCAAGATTTAAAGATTAAACACAGGAAGAGGCACAAGCGGAATTCTATTTTAACGTCAATCCGGTTGCGTCGCGTTATTTTCGGGGGATATCATTTTTATTTGAACCACGGACAACGTGAATTTATACGTTCATTTTCACGAAATTGCCGGGTGGAATTAATTTAATTTAATAAGGACATTAACTATTTGTCACAGTTAAAACGTAATTTCGAAAATCTTTCTTTCACCCGTCAATCACTCCGATCGTGGGAACTCCTAACGCGAACCCAAATAAATAAACCGACGAAAAATAACAGCAATTAATAATCGCACGTGCAAAAGTCGCGTTTTGCCGAAATAATTTCACGCGAAATACAGTTTTTGACACAGTTTGCTATCGCGTGTTTCGTTATCAACGATCGTTTCTTTTAATTAAAAAAAATGAAGGCGAAAAATCATCCTGCCAGGCGGTGTAATTGAAAACGAGAATTTTCGGTTAAACGAACGTTAATTAGAGAACGAAATTTGTTTTGGTCGAACCTTGCGCAAATTGCACAACAACAACCGTCAATTACTTTGGTCGAAGGATGAAAGAAGTCCTCAAAATGCGAGGACAAAAATCCAAGTCTGAATAAGAGCAACGCAATTGTGACACAAATTACAATCACTTCGACCGACGTCTAACGATCGGCTTTAAATCAACATAACGTGAATATTTTAAATCGCTTCATCATACCCCGGCGGAATTATTGTAATTTCGCGTGCGCAATTTTTTCGCAATTCACTTTTCCAACCTGTAATTTCGGCCAAATTGTGTTACACGTGGCGATGCACGAGCAGCCCGGCTCGCCGCTCCGAGCCTCGCGTTTGCGTTTTAAACAAACGCCGCGATATTAATTACGGCCGGCTCTTCGTTCGATTTCGACGATTCGCCAAACGAAATTGATATCCCGTTGTCCCGTGCGCTTTCGTCGCGTCTTAACTGCGCGTTTATCGTCGTCGTCGATTATTTTTCAACCTTTTTCATAACTCATCTGGCGCCGGGGAACGGGCCATAACGCGGACCGGAATCACGATCGTTTTCGCCCGTTGCCATTTGTTGTTTTCCCAGCCCTCGTGTTTTGCACTTTATTACCGATCTTATAGATTTCTCAGAATACGAAAAAATGAACAATTAATCACAAATTTGGCTATCATAGCGACATTTGTTCACTTTTTTTACACGTAACTACCAGAAAAATCAACTGTTTATACTTTTCTGAAACTTTAAAATGTAAACCAGTTTTCGACGTGGCAAAAATCATAGTTTGCAAAATACGCCGAAATTCTTCGCCGAAAGTTTTCTTTAAAATCTCATATACATTCCCCCAAAGGTACGGAATGGCGCTATAATTGATCTTTTTTTGTAATTTGTTATGAATGGTTTTATTCAAAAAGACACCATCTCCGTTGCAGCAGACTTTCGACATCACCTTAATTCACGTTTATTAACAAAAATCAAAAAGCCCGAGTGCATCGGCGGACGGACACGGGAACGTTGAACCCGTTTTGAGCCTCTCGTCGAGTCAAAAACCGGCGCACTACATGTTCGGCAAAACAAAATGCGCATAATTGACCGAGCTATTTCGGCGCAACGCTTACCATCCACGCAATAATTCCATCCGAACTGATTGCTCAAATATTCTGCAATTAGCGTGATCTATGAACTTAAACTGGGTTTGCCGTGACAGAGGAGCGCGGATTTTGTTTATGAAAGACGCAATTAGTGTCTCATAGTGCTAACTAGAAAAATAAGCAACAAAGCCTATTTGTTCGATAATTATGCAAATATGCGCTAGTTACGTAGGTTGAGAGCACGCGGAGCGTTTGCTGAATTACATTCGCGCAATAATTGAGCAAATATCCCGGCATTGTGCTATTTAGATCAATAATACTACTGTCGTTTTAAATCAAGTTACGGCTGCACGTGACAAAGAAACTAATTTGCGCGAACGCCTGCGCGCAAAAAGTGCATCACTTAAGCAGCTTTAATTGCGCAAACAAATTATAAGCGCCGCGAGAAACACCGCAAGGAGCCAAAATCAATCCGACAAATACGTTTGATTCTCTGCAACAACAGAGCAACGTTAATTGCTACGGCGACCCAAATTTTTCGTCCGCGAAACATAAACAAACACGGCGACGGCAAAGGCCAAAGCAATCACGCGATGGAGCAAAAAAAGG
Source organism: Ceratoteleas bidentatus (assembly GCA_022817645.1). NCBI lineage: Eukaryota > Metazoa > Arthropoda > Insecta > Hymenoptera > Scelionidae > Ceratoteleas > Ceratoteleas bidentatus. The sequence goes on from JABFPB010000107.1 coordinate 41,414, forward strand.
CAGCCGGAGTTAACCGCAACGCTCTGCGCTAAGGCCGTAAGCCCCGCGAATTTAAATGTTTGGACAATAGACTGACCGAGCGCCGTGCTGTTTCAAAGATGGGGCTCGTTGTAAATTTAAATGCATTAATTGCGCGCAAGTGCGCTTTGTTGCTAAACACCCAACCGGGGCAATCAAAATTCCCCTACACCAAACAACATCTATATTTCAGCCGAACGCTGGCTAAGCAAATCGTCCGGCTTTTCTATTCATAAGGTTTTTTGCTTCCCCTGAACATTCAGCAAAAAGTGCACCGCCACACATATTTCTGGGATAAATCGATTGCTGAATAGTTATTTACTTCATGAGTAAACATACTGCGTAGTTTTTTGTAGGGCATTGCCGACGTAATATATATTTTCTTGTCTAGTGTCTTGTAGGGGAAACTTGTCAGGAGAAAGATGGTTGTGTAATGTTTTGTAAGACGAAGAATTGGTCAGTGAAATTAATTTGGTTATCTTGAAATATTGGATACTGAGACAAATAGATCGTTAGAATTATATTTATCGTTATTTCGATTATCTTGATTTATAAAACTAGCTATTTATCGATTATTACCAGCGAGAGGAGTTGGTTACAATCACAAATTGTGTGTTCCATAAACACAGAATCTCGATCTGGTTAGTTTGTTAAGAAAAATTAAATAATAATTTGTTCAGAAGCAAAGTCCCTAACTCCGTGGCAGCAGACTTTCGACTTGGCCTTAAAACTTTAAGGAGAAACTTCAAGTCTAGTGTCACGGAGTTAAGATGTTTTTAAATCTTATTGTAAATATATTACATTTAACGTTCAAACTACTTCAAAACATACTCTACATCTGGGAGAATGAAGTACCATTGTTTCATAATTAAGCCTTACAGAAAACACTAGAACCCTTGCAATTGTTCCACATAACGTTTAACTTAGCCACACTTAAAGTGTTCTGACAGAGCTAAACCATTTTTTCTATACGTATTTTCGAAAAGGACCATAATTCAAAATGCTCGACTTGTCAAATTCTGAAATTTTAAAACATGCAACTTCTCTAGTCCTTACTGCTAAATCTTTACCAGTCTACAGCACCCTATGAAATAACCATTCAAAACCTTCACAGTTTCTTCCTCGACCATCTACCCCTTTATTTACAACCCGCCACACCCCATTAACATACAAAAGCAATTGTACACCACATACTTTGTCCGAGGCTTTACCGATCGGACAGTTAATTACCGCAATAATTCGGTGAAGAATCTCCCGCGAAAGCACAGCCGTAAAAAGGCACGCCGAGTTAGCAACTGTCATTAACTTTTGCGCCCGCGCGACTCGTCCGCAGCCACCGTACAAACAACGAAATTAGCAAGCATCAGAGCGTCGCGGCGTCGGGGCTTTCCGCCCGCCTAATACACCCACTTGATATCTAATTCAACGGCGTGGCGGCAAGAAGTTTTAAAACGCCCATTAATACCATAAACTTGAAAAACGGCTCGAAGACGCCGGCAAGAAACGCGCTTTATTGCCACCATTTCGGGCGTCGAAATTAATATCACGGTATCTCTTGCGCGTCGCGAAAACGAGAAAATGCGATGGCGCGAAAAGTGCGGGAAACGCGCGCCCCTGCCCGAGGAAGGGGCAGCGCGCTGACAAATTGGAAGGCGGCGGCGAAGGCGTCGCCGCTGAAGGGTTTCTCGGCGGGTGCGAGGGAGACGCCCCCATAGACCGGCGCGGGTTCGCGAGCGAGAGCGACGTGAAATAAAAGAGTCAGGGACGGCAAAAAGACAGGCCAGCCCGGCGCGACGAGCCAAAGGACGCCTAGCCCGAGCAAATGACAGCGCCACCTCGCGGCAAAAAGCGCCAAAAATACGCCACGTCGACCGGCCCAAAGCAGGACTAATGGCCACCTGCGCCGTTATCCTGTAATTCAATCTAATCAAAATGCGCACGCAAAAATGACGGTAATTAGGCCGCAAGGCTGATTCAGTTACCACCCTAGTAAAAATTGCGGTGATGCTGAAATAAGGGCATGATAATGTTGCCATATTACTTGATCAGGTAATCATGAGGCAACCATATAAGGTCCTGACCACGGATGTAACGCTTGGAATCGATGTGGACATGATAGGGAAACCTCATCGGGCTCTTATTGTCCCGAAAAAATATCATGACTTAGACGAGAATTGAACCCTCGATGCTCTGGTAGCAGTTTGACTGACTTGCTTCCGAGCTATTGAAAAATTTTATACATAAGTCATCGTTAAATGTTTCCCATATTACCATATCATGATGTGGCTTGCCTTGTCATAACATGATCAGGCTCTGATAAAGTTAGCCTTATCTAGAAACGTATTTTCCTGACGAAACCGTGATAAGGTTACCATATCATAACCATACTAGAATTATGACATGCCCTTTAGTGGCATGCCCTGATATGGCATGCCACTAAAGGGGCATGCCACATCAGGGCCACTCCAAGGCCAAACGTTACATGCTACTCAATGCCTCATTAGAACACCTCATATGGACCTTACATGATTCTTATTATGAATCCTCTGATTATATATGCAACTTCGATTCCTGATAAGGGCCACATATCTGATGTGGCAGACCACATCACAATTTTTACTAGGGTAAAGGATTAGGCGGGGATACAGTGCAGTTTCGGCGTATTAACTCGGAAATGGGTAAAATGTTGTTGAGAGTTGTTCTGAGGGGGAGGGGGGCGGATTTTGCGAAAAAAAGATTGGGAAAACGCGCAATCCTGATGATCAAATAAAAGTTTGCAACCGCGCCAATGCGTGGCGCTGATAAAGTGTATTTAAAAAGGGTTTATTGGCTTTATTAAACTGCAGAGTCTGTTCGACGGAACGGTCGACAAACAGCGGAAAACAGGCTGCATTGTGCGCAGTATATTGGAGGTGATATTAGATATAGAATCACTGTTCCCAGAAGTTCGGGCTGAGGTATTTATTAGTTTACCTGTTTATTGGCCAGCGGCATTCTTCGGCTGTAATACTTGACTTTCCATTTGTCCCAATTAAGAGGGTTTTACAATGCAATCGGAAACGTCTGCCGGAATTTAACGGTGATGTAAAAAATACGTTTTAGGGCACCCTTGCCGAAAAGTTCGTGAACTATTTTTCTGGTCCAAGTTTCTCTATGGAACGATTCTTATTTTGGACAATGAATTGGGTGTCTTGATTGAGTTACCTCCAGTCTAGTGTTTGCATCCAGTCTAATTCCTCTCTTCAACTCCAGGCTTATAATCCTTTGTTACCGAATGACAGGTGCTGATTGAAAAAGGTTACATTTAAAGCGAAGGTTGAAATCATCCCGCGTAACAACTAAATAACTCCACAATAGATCCAGTGGAAATCACGGTCGGTTTTTTCTCGCCGGTAGCGCTCGCCGAACATTCTCTTCCAACCAATATCAATTTGCAATAACGACAGTCCCCATTACACCAGGCCCTAATTTCATTACCGGCGCTCCGCGAAATTCCACAAGCTTAATTCCTGCGCGAATAATCGCCCGATTGTTCCGCTCGATTATAAAAAAGCACCCGCAACTTGGGTTACTCTTAACAACTCATTTCTTAAAACCGTCGATTCAATTCCACGAATGCAAATGCGCCAGCCTCTCGCCGGCGATCCTCCTGCGCCTCTCACCGCCGCCGCTCACCGAAACATTCAGCAGCCTTCGACGAAGTGACAATCCCGACACTTTTTGCAAGCAGCCCGCGCAAAAACGCTCGAATTGTAACAAAAGAATTCGCGCAAAAGGCAGCCGCTCACGCGCGATCCGCCGCTTTCCCGGATCGGCCCGATCGAAGAGTAATCTCGTTAAAATGACGTCGAACCGACAGAACTTTGAATCGCGAGTTTCGCGTGAGAAGTATTTTTTATTAATTTATTTCTGCATCATATCATGTGGTGGGACTTTATGGAGCGACTGATAAGTGAGAAAGAATTGGAATAAGTGAGAAAGAATTTCTTTGGATATATTCTGGCAATAGTATGGCAAACGATCCTGAGCCAGACTAAAAACAATCTGGCTGGAGTCTGGCAATAGTCTGGATACAATCTGGATGTAGTCTGACAATAGTCCGGAGGCCAGACCAAATCCACATTTGCTTTTTTCACGCGAGACTGGAACCAATGTTTACGTACCATCTTTTCGTATTATTTTTACATGAAAAAATGTTGTTTGGCGATTTTCCTGTAAAAGCAAAACATGAAAATATTTCGCAATAGTTACATGATTTTCATGTTGTAATGACATGAATTCGTGCTGTTACATCATAAGATTTCTCGGTGTTGCCCACCAAATGATATTTCACCTTAATGCGTATTTTTTCGCCGCGAAATGAAATTGAAAATATGCGCCGTCTCGCGGCCAGCGACGTAAGAACGTAGGTGGTCCCGGCTCGTTACGGCTGTCCGCCGAATCACGGCGATCGGCGCCCTCTGCCTCCCTCGTTCCGTGCGGCCTGTCCCCCCCCCCCTCCGCCCCCCTCGCGCCGCACTCGGGCGCTCTCGGGAGGCCCGAATTATCCACTTTCGTTCGCTCACGGACAAACAAACGAGATCCACTCCTAACCTTTCATTCGATATCAACGAGATTCGGGCATCGCGTGACGACTCGGACGATCGACAGGGGCGTAATTAGGGGGCGCACCTCGGCCCGACGGCCGTTTCTCCTGCGCGTAATCCTCGCATGATTGCCGGTCTAATGAATTTTTTGTCTCGCAAGGTGTTCTTCCACAAGAGCCCCGATTCCCGGCAATTGGGTTTTCGGGTCAGTCCGCGAGCTACGGAAACGCGTCGCGTTTTTGGGCGCGCCGCGTCTTCGCGCCGTAAACTGATCAATTTATGCCCGCGAAAACTGGCCGCCATAAACACGCTCGGCGCCCTATTTATAGTTATTACGGGCATCGGCCGTAAAATACTGTTTATGCCTGACGACAAAATGTGTATTTATCGTGACAATTAACCGCGAGGCAAACGTTAACGGCGATAATACGCGAGTCCGCAGTCATCGCGAGAAATTACGCGCGGCTCTCTATCTATTCATAACCCGCGCGATAAAAATCCGCGTTATTTTATACGCTACCTGCGTTACCGTTACAATATATATTTATACGTATGATTAGATCGTAATTTACTGGCGTAGTTACGAATACCGTGTTAGTTTTATGCGTTCCAACGGATATCGCCGATAACGGCCTTATTTATTGTTATTATCGTCGTACGGGTATCTAACTTCCAGTGAAACAATGGTGCCAATTTTCGATAACCAAAGATACTCGGCGCAGACTCTTTCGCGCGACTGTCGCCGGCTTACCTATCGCCCGCCGTAATCCAGACATTACAATTCCGTTTCGCGTTTCATCGCGATTGATTCACTTCGGAGTTAATTAATTATATTACACGTTCGGCCACTCGTTCGGCTCATTCGATTACGGCCGATGGCGAACCCGATTGCGCGACGCATTCCGGCCTTTGTCACTAATTCGTTTTGTTTAATACATTTTTACGCGATGCGTAACTTTTGCAATAAACTCGCCGCAGAAGTTACGCAATATCGCGACACACGCGAGCCTTTATGGCGTTAAATCATTGCCGGGAAAAATTATTTGCGTGCTGGAATTAATGTAGCGATAAATCGCCGGGTGACTGCATATATTGGTAGCTGAATTGGCAGAGGTGGGGGGGGGGGGTTCGACGCACTTTCGCGCGGAGGAAAAGAGCGTCTTCTTCTGACTTTTTTTCTAATCTTTACACATTTTGCGTTCCTCCATACTCAACGTCACTTTCCACGAGACTCTCTCCTGAAATATGATGTAAATTTTCAAAAATGTGGAGAAACCTGGAATCTTGAGTAAAAACATTTTCTTTAAACGTTGATTAATAGTTTTGATAATTTTTTATCAAATCTCGATTAGTTCATGACACAAAAGGTCTTATTTTTCGGAATGATCACCAGTTTAGATTTAATCGAGATTTAACAAAATTGTTTCACTCCGGGCTACTCTCAAATTCGTCAAAAGCCTGAAATAGTAAATTGCTGTTTTTACGCTCAGCTGGTAAAATAACAACAAAATACCCATCGAATCAGGCTGAGTGCGTCCGCGACAAATTGTGCAATATCAACAAAAGCGTGGCCATTACGGCGAATTTTGTTATCCGGGCCATCAAAACCAATCGGTAACGAAGTTCAGGCGTTCGCTATAATAAAGTGCGGCGGGAAAAAATGTTTCTTCGCAAATGCAGCCACAGCAACACGTACCGTCGCGCGCCTGCGCCGTCACCGAAAATCTATTTTATTTTGTTTTTGCCATCGACGCGAAACTCGCATCAAGAATTCGCCCCTCGAACAATAAACACCCCCCAACCGGCGCGCCCGGGGAACAAAAATAATTACATCCTTTTCGAGCCCGACTATTAAGCAGCGTCGACGCGATCGAATTAACGCTAATTATCGCTGCTTGGCGTATCGCACGTGCTTTCGTCGACTTATCTTTGGGATTTGGTAAGCGAATTCGATGACGCGCGACGAATTATTTGATGAGGCAGACGCGACAGAAATTGGAAAAGGGCAGGCTGGCGAAACGTAAAAAAAGGACGGCTGACAAGACGACGAGAGCTCGGTGTGTCGTTGTGCCGTTGAGTGAGCGTTCGGGTGTGCGAGCGCCACCCAGTACGTGGGCTCACATTTAGAAGAGCGCTTTAAAGACAGCGACGAAATTGTGTTCAAAATTACTCCCATTCTTCGGCAGTTTCTCTCAGCCCCGCCGATGAACAAACCCACCGTTTGGCGCAACAAATTATTTCCATTTCGTTTCAGTTCCAATTAGTCGTATCGCTTTCGTCAAACGCGTGCGAAATCGGGCGATTTCGCGAGATCCTGTTTGCCGAAATGTCAAACTGCTTTCGCCCCGAAATCGTTGTCAGACGACGGCCATTGTGCGCGCGCGTCGTTCTTTAACGCGACGCGTCAAGTCTGCAGACTTTTCATCGCGACGCGGCATTCTTTTCAAATCTGTCCTGCGCGCAAAAAAGCGCCATAGTGTGCTGTTAAAAAAGATTTGTTAAAAGAGCCTCTCCCGCTGGAGATCACGTTTGGGGAAAGTCCACTAGTAACTAGCGAAATAGTGGCGCCGCTAAAACGACCAATGTGATTTCTGGCCTGTCGTCGGCTTTGTTTGTGCAACGGCGACGAACGAAAGCACTCGTAATTATGCATAAGCGAAAACACCTCGGCGTTTATTTTCTAAAAAGAATCGCGCGGCTCAGATTACATTTAATTTGAGCGTTTTTAGCCTTTCTTCCATTGCGAAGAAACATGCGCGTGTCAAAAAATTCTGAAACCATGTTTAACGAGCGAAAAGAGCGCCTTTCAAGATTCCGAGGCAGATAAATATTCCATATTCCGCAGCAATAAGAATATAACGAACATTTTCGCCGAAAATGCAACGCGGAAGGTCGATTTCCAGACGTCCGCGTTCGAAAAACGTCATAGTCGGCGACCGTTCGCACGCCGGGTCACGTCTTATCGTTCCTCCGAAATCCGGCTCGATTACCCCGAAACATCGGCGCATTTGTTAATCCCACTGCCGATTGTCTTCGGCCCCGGGGCAATATCGCGCCCCGGCGTAATATGAGGAATCAGTCGCACCCTCGATTCCCCAAAACGAGCGAAAAAGTTCGCCCGAGCGAACGGTAACTGTCCTCGAATATGATAACGGCGCGTTTTAGGAGCGCGACTGCCGGTCAATCGGCCACAAAAACACTTTTCCCGGCGACCCGGCGCGATATCCGCCACTCGCAATCTCTTATCTCGCATCAATAAACACTCCTCACCCCCAGCAATGAAACCGAACGAGCGCTGCAAAAATTGAATTACATTATCCAATCGTACATTACTGGGAGTCCACCTGACCCGGCGCGATGGCCAAAGTAAAAATTGCTTCTAGTTTTTCGTAAGGAGTTATCCAGTTAAACTACTTTGCTAACTAGTGCCTTACGGGGAAACTTGCGAGGCGCTGGGTAATCATGTAAAGCTGTGAATGGCGAGGGACTGGGCAGTAAAATTAATTGGTTAAATTTAGAATGTAATGAAACTATGATTAGTTGTAACTGTTGTAATCGTGAATTTATTATATGGAGCCGATATAAATCGGGCGTATTAGGATTAAATGTGCTAACTCGAGGAAAACTGCTTCGATGTTACTGGGAATTGAACCCTTTCCTCCGGATCTGCAGCTGACATCTTGTCCTTCAGCTGTGATACCGATATATACTTTTGCAAATTTTATTCGTAATTTTTATTGTTAAAAATAATTATTGAAGAACATTTCAACAGTAGCCGTCATTTTATGCGTTAAAATTATCAAATGAATTCAATGCTAATGCATTAGTAGTTATTCTTTGTAATTATTTCAATGGTAACTAGCTATAATTTGTAAAATTAAAAACGATAAAAACAGGACTGCCTTTCAAATAGAACTGTATTCTGCAACCTTTTGTAGAATAAAACTTCATATTTAAAAAGCTAAATTTTCTACTTCTTGTCAGTAACCAGTGTTCGGAAATTGTAATGTAATTGATGTAAACTATTAAAAAATCAGGGTTTAAATTGTAAATTTTGCAGCCATTACCATGAAATTTGTGAAATCGCAGTTTTTACTAAATTTTTCTGGTACATATAATAATTTCACAGAGCGATACAGTATTTCTCGCCTCTGTGCTTTCATATCTCACTTTACATCTTTTCCTGAAAAAGCACCATTTGAAAAATTTCATACAGTGTATTTCAATATTAAATATATTAAACAGTTTGTAAGAAGGAAAAAAAAGAATATACACATTTTTTTATGTAAGGTTTAATTATTATTTGCCAATACGAAAAAATTAAAGTGATACAAATATTAATACTACGCCATAACTAAGTGGATAACAATTTGCTTTTCATTTTGAAACGATTAATCCAATAAACCACACTTGTACATAACACATTAATTTTCAAAACTGTCCCTTATCTCAAAGACTACACTTTAAAATCACCCATCACAACTCGTTCCCCATTTACATTAACCACAACGCACTAAATCTACATCACTCCACCCTTCTTCAAAACCCTACAACATTACTATACACACTACTCCCAAGCCTTTCCCACTAAATCTTACTCGACCCTTCTCTATTTACTCTTCTCTCTCCTGCTCCTAAACCGGTCACCTTCCATCCAATTTTCCCTAGACCCAACGCTTGATTAGCGGCCCTAACTTGACCCATCTCGATTTTTACTCATAAGTGCAGATTGCGAAAGTTGCGCTAGTCGCGGCATTTCGGGCGGCGAAATCAGCGGAAACGGCTAAGTGGCCGTGGCGTGTATCGCGAAACTTTTGAGGTGGCTGTATGGCGACGGCTACGCGTCGCTCTCGGTCGCTCTGTCTCCGTCGGTTCGGCCGTGCCTCCGTGCAACAACCAGTCGTCGTGTCCCCGGGTCGATACCAGCGAACCCGCGCGCTCCGCTCTCGCTCCCGGAGAGCGCCGCTCTGTCTCTCTCGCGCGGGGCGGCCTCGCTCCGCACACGCTGCACGTCGCTTATAAATATTCTCGCGTCGCGCACTAACGCGCGTTGTTCGACTACGTAGGATGCGATGTGTACAGGTACACATTCCCCCACACACACACACATACCAAAGCCCGGGCGACGCAGACAACTTCGGCCCGGAGTTAACCACACCTGACATTTAGGGAGGTATTTTCGAGGAATGCCATAACTGAAAACGCCAACGAATTTCGTGAATAGCTGCGCGCCGCGACGCTCGCTGCATTTGATCTCGCGAAAAATTGAAAATATACACCCTAGTAAAAATTGCGGTGCTGAAATAAGGGTATGATGAGGATGCCATATTACTTGATCAGGTACTAATCAGGCAACCGTATAAGGTCCTGACCACGGATGAAAAGACTGAAATCGATGTGGACATGATAGGGAAACTTGATCAGGCTCGTGTTTTTTCGAAAAAATACCATGACTTAGACGGGAATTGAACCCTCGATGCTTTGTTAGCAGTCTGACTGACTTGTCGCCGAGCTATATCAAGACTTCATACATAATTCATCGGGATATGTCTATCATATTACCATATCATGATGTGACTTGCCTTGTCATAACCTGATCAGACCCTGATAAAGTTGGCCTTATAAGGACATGTGGTTTCCTGAAGAAAACCTGATAAGACCATGATCAGTTTACCATATCATAACCATACCAGAATTATTTGATCATGCCATCAACAGTTTACTTGATGAGGCTCTGATACGGCACGTCACTCAAGGGGCATGCAACATCATGGCCTCACCAATGCGAAGCGTCACATTCGATTAAATGTCTCATTAGAACCTCATGGGGACCTTATATGGTTCTTATTAAGAATCCTCTGATCATATTTGCCACTTCGATTCCTGATAAGGGCCATATGACTGATGTGGCATCACAATTTTTACTAGGGAATGCGCGAGATTTTCGGGTGGCAACGTTTTTATCTGGGGATCGATTAATGTCGCCCGATTGACTTGTAAATTTCGCCGGCCCGAAAGTAGCGATCGATCGAGTTTCGGGCCCGGCGTGCAGCTTGCGAAATATGCAGCCAAGCGTGAGAAATTGTTGCGTTTGGCGGATGACTTCTCGAAGAAGCCCGGGACTGTTTGCTGAGCGGGTTATCGAATATTAACGCGTGTGAGGGATACTTTGTTGTTGTTGCGTTTATGCTTGCGGATTTGTCGGAAAATGGCGGCGCGGGAATTACATTGTTGCGCGTTTGAAACGCGAGAGTGTGACGTACGACGTGGGTTGCCGCGGAGTTTAACATTATATCGAATTTGCAAGTAATTACGCGGGTCCGACGTGAGAGGTGGAACGGAAAAAAGGTCGGCGGAAAAATGGGGGATTTCGGTGACGGTGCCGCTGCCGGAGAATTATTGCTTCTTCGGGGGAAGGGATCGATGAATATCGACATGAATATGCGATGTGACAAAAAGTGCGGCCGAGCTGTCCGGTAATGTAAAAATATGAAGATTGCAAATAGCGTATTCATAATCCTGTTTAACGTTGAGAGACAACGGCTTGTTCGTGTAAAGGTTGCGCGTTTCGGTAAACGGGTGTATTTGAAAAGGGGTTATTGGATAAACTTTGTATTCGTTGGATATTACGAAACGTTCAAGCTAAAAAAGTGATAATGTTTATTGTGAGTGTTGAATAGATAGTTCTATACTTTCTGTAATTATACCAAATGAATTTGATTAGCTGAATTGGAAAAACAGCGAAAATAACAGTAATTCCCTCGTAACATCAAAGTGCAGTAACAACTCATTATGAAAATGAATCTCTACTGTATGGTTTCGAAAACGAAACGTTTCATTACTCAAACCAAACATTTTGCAGTTTTCCTTTCTAATTGAATTTCTCTAAGCCAAGAAGTTAATTATGTGAAATTTGTTTCCCGTTGCCAATATGAAGTGTCTTATTAATCGAAGCTGCCAAAAGCAAGAACAAATTCCAACATAATCAACCAAACTTAAACTCGACGGCGCAAAATCAAGAAGACTTATTACAACAAGAACCCCGCCACGTTCGTTTACACCACACGCGCGATTGCGATAATGCAATAGAAAGTTCAATCGCAAACACACTCGCGCACCACAAGATATTTTTATGACAATTATCATCATCATTATCACTATCATTCCCGGACCGGAAATTCTCTCCCTTCATTTACCATTTCCATTTATCATCCTTGCCTTTAATTTTATGTTGCAAACTTGAACATCAGATTCGCAGATGATGTATGATGACGTATGATCGACAAAAAGTTTTTCAGCGCGCGTAACTGCGCGCGACCGCGTACGCGAGACCGTCGCTAATTATTTTTATTAAACAAAAACGACCAAGACGTCGCCCCGGCATCGTTCGGATAAATCAATAAGCGAGTAATCAGGCGCTCGATTTCGCTCCGGCAAATGAAAAAACGCGAACAACAACGATGCGACGAAACAAATTAACGCATCGCTCGGGACGCGAAATGTGATTAACCTTCGTGTCCGTTCGACTGTTCCGAAATAAACTCAGCGCGTCTTCGCCCGGCAAATCAAACTTTCTTTAATATTTCTTCCCGGCGACACACTTAGTCAAACATTTTCCCAACTTATGACGTATAAAGCCGAGCCGCTGAAAAATGCGAGCGTTTTTGCGCGCAAACGTCTTCAACTTGACTTAAGTGGAATCCACTTACGCATAATGACAATCCAATTGACTAAAGTGAAATCGATTTGCCTTAAATTGACCTTTTTTGTTGCGCCGCGCCCGAGCAAGTTTGCTACGAAAATCCGGCGGAGAATGACAAATGCGCGCCGTCGCCGGGAGGATTGTTTCGAGGTCCTCGAAGGACTTATGACGAGCGCCGCGCGATGATGAATCATTGGCCCTAGTTTGGCTTTTACTTAACCTATCGATCCTGCCGTTTGTTTGACGCCGCGCCCCGTTTATCCGCGATACTTTGACCGAATTTTTGCACCTGAATCGCCCTAGGAAAGATTGAGCTGATACTGAGAATAAGATCTTATCAGGATGCCCGATAACCTTTATCAGGCTCTAATAACGAATGTAATGCTTGGCATCGGTATGAATCTGATCAGAAACCTAATCAGGTTCCACAAATACCCAAAGAATTGTCGATTTAGATGAGAATAGAACACCACATGCTGAGTTCCCAGTCTGATAAAGTTGGCACCAAGCTGTTGCATCGATTCATATATGATTGCTTCTGACGAATACATATACGTTTCTTCATATATCTCGTAGTTCATATACCTCTATTTTGAGGTGGCTTGCCTGATCGAGACATGATTAGGTTATAATCAGAGAAGTCATATATAATAAAAAAATAGTCATAAGTGTGGCTGATGAATGGCATATAATGAATCTTAATCAGAGCATGATGAATAATACCTGATGATGCCATGATGGGTCTTGTCCTTTAAGAGATATGCCAGGTTCACAGCATTGCCAACCGTTCGACTCAGTTCCTCATCGGAATACCTCATCAGGACCCAGATATGATTCTTATCATCTTATCCTCTGATTTTGTCTGCCACATCTCTCCTTATACCAACCACACATCTGATATGTACGCCCTATCAGATTTTCTACTACGGTATCTCCGACACTTAAATTTAATTTTTGCACCTGAAGCATTTACTCCTGCGAAGTGTGTCGTCGCAATCAAATATTAATATTTCGGCACTGAATGCCGGCGCAGACCCTGCCAACGCTCGTTCCGCGTATCGAACCCAAATGGAGCAGTGCGCGCGTGATTGACTAATGGTGCCCCGAAACGATGCCGCACACATCACGGTCATTAACAGACGCCGCTCGCGCCCCTTTTTGCCAAGTAGACATTTATTATAATGACGAATAATGAACGCGACGCTTTTCACCCCGCGTTATTCCGATTGAAACGCGACGGGATTACGGCGGTCGCGTAACGCGATCATTTTCGCGTTTCGGCTCGATAAATCTCTCGGAAAAACCGCGCGGCGGTCATGCCACGACACGGTGTCGTGGAATTACAATTACGCGCGGCGTGTTTCGCGTTGCGTTACGTAGCTCCTCCGCGCGGACCCCACAAATCACCGGGACAATTGTCGATTGTCAAAATGGCGACATGCACAGAGCCAAGGCTGCGGCCAGCAAGACGGACAAACACATATGTCATCGCCCGGCTTGCCGGCGCGAACGTTTTCGAATCGATACAACGCGGCCCGCCGAGCGCTATGACGAAACGTTGCGGGGTTCCGCGATAAAGTACGCGCCGGACAATGTCGGCTGATTATCCGCGATCGCGTTCGTGGAACCAGACTCACGCGTTGTTAACACCTGTAGAAAAGTTTTTGTCTGTCACATAAATGGCAGAGACGCGAGAGTTACGAGGTATTGATAAGTGATTAATGTGGGTGGAAATTGGGGAAATGTGTGGAGTAGGATAAGAGAAATGAGATAAGATTTTTTAGTTAAATCATTGTATGAAACGCTGTTCTTTGTTTTATCATGCGTAAGGCGATTCTGGGTATTTGCACTGAAAAAATGCAGAAGTGATATTGTCTAAATCAGATAAATTTTGTCTTCATCAGGTAATGCATTGTTTGAATCACACAGATTTTGTCTGAATCAGACAATGCATTGTCTAAATCAAACCACGCATTGTCTAAATCAGACAGGTTTTGTCTGAATCAGACAATGCATTATCTAAATCAGATAGATTTTATCTGAATAAGACAATTCATCGTCTAAATCAGACAGATTTTGTCTAAATCAGACAATTCATCGTGTAAATCAAACAGATTTTGTCTGAACCTGTCAATGCATTGTTTAAATCAGGCGAAGTGTTGTCTAAAACAGACAATGCATTGTTTAAATCAGACAATTCATTGACTAAATCAGACAGGTTTTGTCTAAATCAGAGAGATTTTGTAAGCATATTTAACGTAACATCATGTTACGTTAGAAGTAACTTAATTAACTATTCAATTTAATAGTTAAACTATTACATAATTAATATAATATTGTATTAACAATTACGCTTGTAAAATACGATATTAACAGTTAAATATATATA